>VWZX01005690.1:2179158-2378844 GCA_013399015.1 Galbula dea
GTGAATGGCAATTTGCTTCCTCTCTACAGCTGCTGCTCTCTCACCAAGGCGGAAGAGTCTTTGTAAGCAATAGCTCCAAGATACTGTTGTCCATCCTCCCCATCCTGACACACACACTTCTAGCCACAGAATAAAGCAAATGTTGCCTGAGTTTGGTCCCCGAGCTGTGAATGAGGGACAGGGGCTGGATTTCCTGGTGCCTAGTGTGGCAAAGGGGGAGCGAGGGGCTAGGTGAAATGGCCAGCTTGATGAAGGGGTCGTTACGGGAATGTAATGTCTGTGCAGAGAATTTTGCTGTTTCTGGGGAGAAAAAAAAAAAAAAACACAGACAAAAAAAAAAAAAAAAAAAAAAAAAAACCCNAAAAAAACAAGAAAAAGCCCTGAAGAAGCATGAAGATCGGTAATTCTATCTCTTTTCTTTCACAGTATGCATTAGAAAAAAAAAGATCCCATTTTCTGGAATACTGTCCTCTTTAAATTGGGAATGAGCACTGCATGGAAATTAACCGGCTCGAAGAATGTAAAACATGGTCATAAGGGAGTGACCAACAGGAACAGCAGCCACCACCGAAAGTCCCTTTGTCAGGAGCCCTGTGCAGGCATAAGCCAGGATTAGACTTTTCCTAACTGCTGAAACACGCAGATTCGGCACATGCAGACACGTTGTGCTCAGCGGAGAGGTCACCTCCTTAACGGGGGATGGTGCCGCTGCCCTGCCGCCACCGTGTGTTTGTTGGTCTGTGGTTTGTCCTAAGTTAGTGCTTGATGAATCCCACTCTCAGAGCAGGTCGCTCGTTCCGAGAGGCAGAGAGATCTCTCTGAGATCTGGATGACAGTGTACAGTGTACAGGACATCTGCCTGTTCCTCCCACTAAAGTTTAATGCACTGCTCAACGCCTGTCCTAGCTCCTCCTGCCATGTGTAAATGTACAGTCAAAGGGACTAGGATGTTCACTGAGCTCTGCACAGCTTAGGTACCGCCTCCAGCCTCACCCTACCTGGGCTGCCTGAGCAGGACACTGTTTGCCAGTAAGCTCTGCATTGCCATGCTACCCCCACAGCCGTAAGGCTCATTAACGGCATTCTTCCACATGCAATTGTTTTAAAAATTAAAGATGGTTTGGTTTTTATTATTATTTTTCCTCCTAAACATTTCTCTGTTTCCCTGGAAGCCCTGGGCCAAGCCCAGTGTGGTTTGGTCCATGGAGGAGTGGGCACGGTGCACTGAGGTCTCCACGCCCCACCAGAGCCTGCAGTGTGGTGCAGTCACACAGCAGAGCCCGAGTGGAGCTCCTCAGAGAACAGTAATCACTAAGTATTTATGACAAGTAAAGGCACCTTTGCATTTTGGAGACTAGCACAGATGGCTTTGAAGAACCTCACAAAACTGACAAGGTTACAACCGGAGAAAGACCCAGACAGGTTAGGAGTACACAGGGCCCTGTCAACCAGTGGGTACCTACACTCACATCTGCCATTGCCTCAGAGTCAAATACATTATCAGAATCTTTTTGGGGAAAAAAAAAAAGACTATTTTAAACAGTTGTTGCCCTGAGATGTATGTTTAGAGCTGTTTGGTTTTTGAGTTCCAAAATACTTGTGTTGCAAGAAATGGAAGTTTTACAAGAGAGATATAACAGAGGAAAGGAAACAGGGCACAAGAGTGGGTGCCTCACCACCAGCATGTTTCCATTGAGACATCAAAGTAATTTTGGGACCCAGTCAGTGCTCTCCATAAGAGCTGGAAAAAAAGAACACTCACAAAACAATTGTTTAGTACTGAACCTAAGCACAGTACATCTTAATCTTCTCAACCACAAGCTCACTCCTCTCCCTGGCCCTGATCTGTCAGAAACTCCTGGTTAACCTCAAACTTGCAGATTACTGAAACACACATTGTTCTGCTGAACTAGCAGGAACACTTCAGTCCTTGCACACATTAAACCCTTCAAAGTTCCAGTGCCAACACCTTCTGGAGCTGTTGCTTAGTTTCCTGAGCCAGTATTAAAATAAATTCAAATCAGGCAAATGATAACTCATTGCAATAGAGATCCACCCACCCATTCTCCACACACTTTTTCCTTCCCCTGCAACTGTCAACAACTGAACCTAACCGAAGGTGTTAAGATTCAGGCTCAGTTCAGTTCTGTTACTCAGTTTGTGTTTCTCTGTTATTTATAAACTCTGTGTGTGTGTGTGTGTGTGTGTGTGTGTGTGTCAGCAGAGCCCCACCTGTCCAGGTTACCTGAGGTGGCCTCGCAGCCAGTACCTGGCATAGCAATACCAGAGGCAGTCCCTAGAGGCTCTGGAAGCACCAGAGCCGAGCACCCATTCTATCCAGCACGGTTTGGGATCAGCTCCATTTTCATAGTAAGAGGCTGTTACAGTGCAAACTTGTCAAGGTATAAATGAAGCAAAACCACACTCAGATTTTTCTCTTACTACAAGTCTTAATATTATTTTGTCAATGTTTTCAGTGTTTACTGTAACCTATCTATCTCACTAACAGTTGTATATAGTAACTTACTTCTGGTGCTGCTTATTCGGTCAGGATTTGGCTGTTGTTATCTCACTGCTGTTTGGGAGAGGTGGACTCAAGTGAGCAAATCTGGATCTGGACACAGGTTAACGATTTCAGACTCATCCCTTTGGCCAGCTGAGGGAGGGGGAAGGAGGAGAAGCCAGGGATCCAGATTTGGAGTTGGTCCACCTCAAAGAGTCTGTTTTAAGAGTTTTGATTTGGGTTTTTGTTAAACTGTAGGGAAAAACGTCTGAAAAATGAGCTAAGTTTTGTGTAAAGGGGGAATGAAATGGACTGAGCAGTACCCCAAGGTGTCTGCAGACTGTAAGTATCATTGTTCTGGACAGGGATTATGGCTTCAGTGCCAAAAGACTGGAGGAACCCAAGTCCTTCCCCACGCCAACTAATACTACAGTGTAGTCACCTGCCCCTTTTGCACCAGTCTAAGCAAATCCTGCTGCCATCCAAAGAGTCCTGTGTCACTCTGCATTGTCATTGGAGTCTGAGTGAGCTTGGGTTTTTTTGTTTGTTTTCTGCTTTTGCAGTTGTAAAGCACTGATTGCACTGTGAGAACAAGCTGAATCCTCTGGCCTGGCCGCCAGGGTGCAGGGGACAGGTTCTGCTACTATAACCACTCCTAAAGAGAGAAGGGACTTGGTGGACCTGAGTGAGGCATCACAGGTTCTCCTAGGAAAGCAATCAGCAAGTAATCATTTCCAAAGTTCAGAGCACTCACAGGCTTTTCCCTGTTACTAATGTCCATACCCAGATGCAATAGAAAACATACCGAGGTCTGTTCTGTGGTGAACAAGGAGAGGATTTTTAGTGACAGGAGGTGGGATACACACTGGTGCATTTGGCCAGAACAGCCACAAGGTGTGGCTCTGAGCTGCAAAGGTCCCATTTCCCCCAGTGACACCAGGGCAGGAGTAGCAAGCCCTTAGGAGATGCTGCTGTGACAGCAGCACCTCAGACCAGTGGTACCCAGCAGCTTCACTAAGGTCAGTGCCCTGTCCTTAACATGTTTCTTTGGGGAGCATGGAGTAGAAATGCCAAAGGGAATGACTATGACACTGTCCCTGGGGTGGGCTCCCCTGCAGCACTCTGTCCTTCCTACCCCAGCAAGTGTTGGGTCAGCCTCCTCCCCAGAGGTTTGCATTCTGACCAGTCCAGTGCTCAAGCCTGGCCCATACGGTGGCATGAGTGGGTCAGGAGTGCATGGTCACCAGGAGATCCCTTTGCTGACCCCAGAAAAGGACACTGCCCATCTCTAAGTAGGTCTCTGACTCTTCAGGGCAATTTCAGATGCTGCTGCTGAGCCACAAGGCTTGGCTGTGGGACAGCTGCTCTGAGAACCACCAACCCCAGCACTGGGAGCTGTTGCCTTTTTTTTTTTCCCCTTGGGGAAAAACAAGAGATGGAGGGGAGAGGAGAGGGAGGCCCACAGCTACCTGCTGACATGCTGCTGCTGAGCTTTAAAAACCAAATCCAATCTTGAGGATTCAGAAACCACCATGCTTTGAAGAAGGGTGTCAGGGTCAGGCATTGACTTTCACAGATCACCTGAGCTGTGACATTGCTGTAAATGCCATGTGGGTCTGCATCAGCTCCCCCTACCCAGAGTGCAGTCTCCATGTTCACATATTCCTTTATCATACATCACTGTGTCTTAAGATATACCTCTCTCTGTATATCTGCTTAGGCTGATACTTGTTCCTGATAAGCAGTTGCTATGTTTTATATCCTCTTATAAAGAAAAAGAGAAATCTTTTTTTGTAAGTATGTTTAAAAAACAAAACAAAAAAAAGCAAAGTGGAAGTGTTTGCTGAATCTCCTTCAGCTCCTTTTAAACTATGTAATAATGTACAGAGAAAGTTGTTGGTGTTCCAAGAAATGATGTGGCTGTGCAATTTAATGTACATTTGCAATTAGAAATATTAAAGATTTATTTAGATATTTTACTTAAGTGCTCCAGCACCTCTCAGTCATTTCCAGTCTTTAAAGCATCCTGGCACTACTGGCCACAGCCTCACACAAATATTTGTCTCATCTCATCTGAAATGCTGCTCCCAGTAGCATTTCAGCCATAGCCTGTCTGACCACCACCTTCCCACAATCACATCCCTGATTTGGGCATTTGGCAGAGGAGAAGATGCAAATGCTCACAGCTACTGCTCCATCTCAGACACCAGCTGTGTGCTGATGGCCAGAGCCCAGTCTGACTGAGTGCACCCCCTGCCCACCTCTCCTTCCAAAGCACCTTTCTTCTGTCTCCTCAGTAAAAGTAGCAGATTTGAAGGAGAGTTATTAAAACCCTGGGCAACAGCAGCACCTCTGCCTCATTAACATCACCATAATTGGCTCCTCTGGGAGAGGAGGAAGACAAACTGGCTGCTGCAAAATGGCTCTGGACATGGAGAGTGCCTGTGGCTATTCCTGTGCTCAGACAGCAGCTCTGGGCCCAGGATGGTCACTGGGCTGTGAGCTCACAAGCGAGCCAGGCAGCAGAGCTCTGCTGCTGCCTCTGCCAGTAACCAGGAGCTGGCTCTGAGCTCACAAGCGAGCCAGGCAGCAGAGCTCTGCTGCTGCCTCTGCCAGTAACCGGGAGCTGCCCAAGAAGGGAAGGCAAAAGCCACCCAGGCTAAAATCCTCCCTCTGGGCCCTGCCTTTCCCCTCAGACTTCCTGGCCTCCCTGCAGTGGTTTACACCATCACCTGCACTGAACTGCATCCATCCTTTTGGGCAGGAGCCTGCACAAAAAGCTGCACTTCCATGACACGAGTGCTACCACACCCTGTCCTGCTCTCACACTCCACCTCACGGTGAAGGTCCCTGGGCAGCAGTTCTTCAGCACCTCCCCAGTGTCCCAAGCAGCAGCAGCTACTCGTGCTGCCCTTTCAACAGTGGCTGCAGGAGCCTCAAGCACTCTCCACACACCCAAGAGCTAATGCCTGACCCATCTTCATGACACCCCCAGCACTGAAACTGTGCTCTGGGAGACGGTTTGAACCTTTGGTCCTCCCTGCAGATCACCAGAGCCCTGGCCATCTGCTTGCCACTGGGCACTGCAACAAGACCATCACCTCAACCAGGCTTTGTGCCCCTCACCCCAGGCTCTTTGCACAGACTGCTCAGGAAGGTCCCACCAGCTTCACCAACCCACAGCTCTGCTCTTTGGTGTTACCAGACTGGGCTGGGGAGCTTTTGTGCCTTCAAGTTTAACCTTGTTGATTTTGAAGGTTGAGAGAAAGAAAAAAAAACCCATCAGCCCAAGAAGCACAGGGCATCTCAGAAGCTGCTGCAAGGAGGGATTAGTCAAGAACACCTTGATTTGAATTAAACCTCTTTAGCTGCTGTTATGGCTTCATTAGAGCAGAGCTAAATTCTCAGTGGAAAATACCCAGAATATCTCTGTGCTCCCAGCACCTGAGGCTCTGGAGCCTGGCTGCAGCTGCTCCTAGCAGGTTCAAGCAGAGGTGCTGCTCAGGAGAAGGGGAAGGCTGGGAGAAACAAGACTCAGAAACTGAGAGATCAGCAACCAGAACAACAATGAGAATATGGGGCTGGGAGGTTAGGGATTGTGGATGTTTGCTTGAGGTTTTTTTAAATCAGGAGAATCATTTTAGCCCAAGACTCACCAGCAATAATGATGTTCCAGTAATTGCACCTTTACAGAGTTTCTATCTAGTTTCAGGAAAGCCACTAGACTGTGAGCTGCTCATGCTGCCAGTCAGCATCTACTCCATCACAACCTGGTAAGCAGCAAAGCCTTTTCCCAGACAAGGCTGAGGTGCTGCAGCCATGGTCCCACTCCATCACCCCAGCAAAGCAGCAACTCGCTTGCACCTTTCACTTGCAGCTTTCCAAGCCTTCACAAGCAGCCACCTCCCACCCTCCACCGCAGTGTGGCAACGTCAGTAGCCTTGTTTTTACAACCGGGCACATGTAGTAGGAGCACAACTTTCCCAAGGCCTCTAGCAAGCTACATAAGCCAAAGCAGCTGACTTTGCTCCCTCCTCCTTTTGCACGCAGCCATCCCACGCACATCAGCCCGACCTCCAGAGCAAACATCTTCTGGAGAAGCAATTCAAAGCCAGCCAGTAAACAAACCTCCAAAGCCTTGGCCCCAGAGACAGGGAAGCATAGCTGCTCCCTGCCAGAGAAGTCAGTAACTGACAAGGGAACAGAAAGGAAGGGGCTGGAAGAACAAGAGTCATTAGTGGAAACTTGTTGTTTGTGCTAATTAGATCATTATCTGGAGACTGCTATTGATGTTGCTATTTCAGCTTCTGCTGCTGTTCACAACTTTATTCTATCCATGTCTATTGACTGCCCACAATCGTCCAGGTCCTGCAGAAAGGACCAGTGACGCTGGCCCACAGCCAAGCTGGGATGGAGAGGCTCAGAAGCTCTGACCTGAGCCCCCTGTGGCGAGCACCAGCCCAGCACCATGTGAGCACTGCAGTGAGCTGAGGTGAACACACACGTGCCAGGAGGGACCACAGCCAGCCAGGTTGCTTCCTTCCTGCGATATCCCTGAAGGCATGGGTGTACTGCACACATCCTCCAGCACCCAGGGAGGGTGACAACAGGCAGACAGGCACCCAGAGCACTGTGCCCTCCTGGATGTCCTGCTACGTGCAGCCAAAAGCAGCCACTCCCAGTTACTAAAACTTGCTTTGTGTGTACCACTAATGAGGAATGGGAATAGTGGGAAAAGTCAGCAGCAGCACTCTGTGGTATGGGGGGTGTGAAGCCAACCTGTCACCAGCTCCTCTGCCCTTCCTGCAGAGCCCATCAGCATTCCCTTGCTGAGCTCTGCTTAAACCACCACCACACAACCCCTGCTGCACCACGGAGCAGGAGCGTGCTCAGATAAATCACCTCAAACTTAAAAGATGCCATTAGCTATTAGCAAACACTCCAGGCCTATGGGTGAAGGTAATTCAATATGATATGCTTGGGCATGCAAGGTAATAGGTTTCAGCTGAATACCATGTGATACAATCTCCTCAATGGGAGGTTAAATGAGGCTGAGACAGAGACCAGATGGATTTATCTGGGTAGCGCTGTTGATTTTTTCCTTGGTGTGCTTAAGGTGAAGTGAAGGTAAGTAAGGCAGAAATAATCTGAGAGAAAAGCACGAGCTTGGCTGTGTGCAGTTGGGGCAGGGCTAGCAGGAGCCTGGGGACCTGATCCTGCTGGAACAAACCAAGCAAGCAGGAGGATGCTCAGGAGGCAGAACTGACAGAAACAGCCAGACAAAAATACTTCATCACCTTACAGAAGGACAACCAGAGGGCAGAGTGAGACTAGTCAAGCCTAGCTGGGCAGATGGAAACAGCTAACTTCTGTGATATCATCAGGATTTAGGAGCCCAAACACCATCTCTCATCCATCCATAACCCCTGCAGCACATGAAAGAACTGAAACAGTCCTGTGTCCCGGTACAGGGATGCTCTCCTTCACGAAGAACGCTACATAACCCTCACCAAGGCAGAGGTGGTTTTTGCATTGCTTTGAGAGTGGTGAGACACTGGTACAAGTTGCCCAGAGAGGTGGGAGATCTCCCATCCTTGGAACCATTCCAGGTCAGGTTGTCTGGGGCTCTGAGCAGCCTGCTCTAGATAAAGATGTCCCTGCTCAGTGCAGGGAGTTGGACTAGATGACCTTTAAAGGTCCCTTCCAATCCAAACCAGTCTATGATTCTAAACAGCACGAGTTGCTGGAACACAACTCCTTGAAGCTACATGTCCTCCACGGCCAGCCAGGTCCTCGAGGATCTGTGGGGCAGCACATAGCCTATACAGAGGAAAAGATCCTCTAGTTGGCAGAAAGGTGGGGAGCCTGGTCTACAGCCACTGCATCTGGACAGTCCCTGAACTCTGATAGTCTTCACTGTGTAGAGTACCACATCTATACAGACACTGCTGCATAAGGACCACAGCATTTGCCTTGAGCTCTCTGAGAGGATCTTCAGGGAAAAAGGGAGTTTTGTACATCTAAGAAAATCCCAGTAACTTCACCACAGGTTTCAGCTTCCCAGTATTTCAGCATTTCTGCTGGTTATGTGAGTATTGAGTCAAAACATACCTTTTGCTTGACTTGCTAAAATTTTGTCTTACAGATGCTGAAAAACAGATTATCAGTGCTTGGATTTGTGGGTCTTTGGTTGACAACCCCAAAAATTGCCACCATAAACCGGAAATTTCCCACAGGAGTTTTTTTTCCTTACAAAGCACAGCTCTTTGTTGTTAAAACCAGACGCCAAGCTCTTCTTAAAGCTCTCAGACATTAGTCAGAGTCAGTGTAGAAAGGGAACCAGCTCTAAAGGTTATTTAATAAGGTCTCAATTGCAGTCCATGCCATTTCTTTGGACTCAGAGCAGGGTCATTTTGTTGTAACCTCTATGATCCAGGAATTAACCACGTCCCCTGCAGAGTGCACAGCTCTGGCAGCGAGGAACATGACTTATCTCAATCACGCAGGCAGGCTGCTGATGGGAGAGATGTTCTGGTTTGAAGCAGAGTGGCAGTGCCCCTGTTAACACTGCACACTGATGCCAAGTTTTCACATTTTTGTAAACAAGGGAAATGATAGTATAGGTTAAATAGAGCAGTTGAGGTCATCTGGCAGACAGGACATCTCCTGGCTATGGGAGGCTGCAGGGCACCAGCAGAGGGAGGGAGGAGGATGTGAAAACAAGTGCTGGCCCCGTCCTGGGGCTGTGCAGGAGGGAATGATGCTCTGGCACTCACAACAAACCTCCTTTCCAGCATTTTCTCCTCCAGGCTTCCAAAGCCAGAACAAAACTCAATTCAGACCTCAGTGTTCAAGTCAAAGAGCTTGTTCTTGAAAATAAAAGCAATTCTCTACAGAGAGAGAGGTGGCACGTGGCTGAGACTTGTGGTAGATCACCAAGTGACAGCATGATTGTCAAAGAATTTTAACTGACAGAGCTGATCATAGTTCTTCCTCATAATTCAAGGGCAGATGCAAGATTGGATAAGGCTGGAAAAACGTAGATGTCAATAAATAAAGTTTAAATTAACCTCCCTCAATACGTAGTGGTGCTGAGCAAACCCTGGCACAGGGCTGATGAGCCACATCTGGCCAAGGCATTGATAGCTCCTGTGCAGCATCTGCACTCTTGGGAGTGCCACGTGCCCACCGCTGACGTGCAGAGGGGAAGACAAGCACACCGTGTGCCTGTGGCGCAGGATTAATGCCACTGCTCCAACAGGGGCTGCTAGAAAAATGAGGCTCCTGGTGAGAGACTTGTAACAAAAAGAAATCTCAGTGGTGGGTTGAAGATGGAGATGCAGCCAGATCTGACAAGGCAACAGTAAACATCTCAGAACTGGGCAAACCCCACACCGCACCGTGAGTGGGATCAGTACACACATTCCCCAGGAACATGAAAGCCAAAAACTGTCTGAGGCTCTGAGCAAGCTCATTTCTCCTTTGCAAAAAAGCCTGGATTCACAGTGTCTCCTACACATGCTAGGCTCAGGATGCTCTTTTCCCCCGGGGAATCCGGATGCAGTGAGGTGGCTGATGCCACCCCCTTGTCTCACACGCGCCAGCATGTACCATTGCTTTCAAGAAGGCATGAGCAGTGAGCACGCATGGAGCAAGCCCAAGTGGCTGATAACAATGGCATACAGACACCAAACTCTGCTGCTGCTGTCCAGACTCGTCCACCTCAGTGCCAGCTCTGCACAACCACCTCTTCCCCTGCCAGCAGCAGTCCCATTTCTCCAGCACCATGCTTCAGGAGGTAGCACAGCAGGGGCAGAAAGAGCTAGCTCCTCCTGCATGCCAGTCTGGCCTCCAGCGTACTCATACCTTGTGACCAAAGGCCAACAAACCTGTGCCTGTGCCACAGAGCAGAAATTGGACTCCCAGAGTCAAGAAGAGGAGCTGGGAGCTCAGGTTCCTAACACTTGCTGTCACCAGAACTGGTCAAACAGCAACTGTGATCAGCACTACCTAGAAGACAGCATAGGGGACAGACCCAGCACCAGCCAGACCCCAAGATCATGTCTTTTTTTTTTCCTGTAATAATCTTCTTACAGGCAACACTTTGTGTTGTCCAGATGGATCTGAACAGCCCATTGACAGAAAGGGTTATCAGCAGTAAGACACCTCTGAGATTGACAGGTCTGTCTCCAAGCACTATAGATACACCTGAGCTTCCAGATTACCAGAGTCACCTCCAGGAGAAATGACAGGTACAGAAGAGAGCTCTAACTAAACCCACAGCGAGCCACAGCTAAGTGTTTCAGTGTTAAGTGTTAAGTGTTTCTACCTGGCTAACACTCACGTATCCTGCATCTCCACTCACTCAGGGTCTGCCCCTGCTGGTAAGTCAACCCACTAGGAGGGGAAGAGTGCTCTCATTCCTCCTCCCAAAACTATGCACCAGAAGAAAAGGGAAATAAATATCTCTCCCACACAAAAACAAGTTTGAAAGCAGACACAGGTAACAAAACCAGCAGTTGAGCAGCAGAACTGCTAGATACTGACAGAAGACATGTGGTGACAGCACTCATTCTTTTGGACAGGTTTCTAATTACTGAACACACTTGAGTGCTCGCTGCAGAACCTCTGTGTGCTTGCAGGCACAGGCGCATTAGCAGCCATGCCAGTCAGCATCTCCAAAAGGAGGCGACAGTTTCATAAGCACAGTCATTACCTAAGAGAAGCAAGTGCTCAACTTGTGTGTGGAGCAGTTTGCTCTTGCTCAAGTGGGCCAAGCTTGAGTTTGCTTGAGCTGCTGCAGTTTGGCCCTGCACAAGCCAGGGTGAGTTTACCACTGTGCAGAACGTGACCTAGGATTTTACAATAGTTAAATCAGTAAGTGAACAGCAGGAGAGCAAAGCATAACAGAGCACCAAGCTGAACAGCTGGGGTCAGTGCTGGTCAATGGGCAGACAGACACCTTCCTTTTGTCAAGGATGGGGAGGAGTCAAGTCTTTGCCCTGCAATGTAGCTGGGAGATCCCATATGGAACATTGCACAGTTAACAATCCCAGTCCGTGCAAACAGACATCCTGGTCCCAGCAGATCCAGGACAAAAACACTCCTACAAAGAGAGGATCAGGCTGACGCCCATGAGCTGAGCTCCACAGGACAGAGCACCTCTGCAAGCCTCCTGGCCTGGCCAGCCCACCCATGGCTTGTTCCTGGCAGAAAAGTGGGAGAACAGGCTGGTGTGAGCTGCAGGTGAGCAAGGCAGAGGGATAGGCACAAAGCTTGCTTCTGACAGCAAGCTGGCAAGAGAAGCCACGAGGAAGCTGCTGCCAGGATGGCAGTGTGGGGCTGTGAAACAGCACGGCCACGAGTGCCGAGAAGGTAGTGATTCCTAAACACTTGTAGAAGGCAGCACTCAATGCCTTTGCTTTAATCACTGACTTTGCTATTGAGAGATTTTTACAGTCACTTTAGAAGCACAGATAATACACAGGTAGCCATGCACAGATCTGTGGGTTTGCCACAGAAATCAGAACAGCCACAAAAAGACCTTGGAGATGACCAGACACAGCAGATTCACCCACACCCTAACAGGCTGCTGGTAACAGCACCAAGCAGTGCAAAGTGTGCTGACCCCCAGCCCTGCTCTGCAGCAACACACAGCACAGGATACCTGAGAGCAGAGCTCACTACAGAGGAGATGACAAGGCACTGCCAGCACAGATGGGTGCAGAAGGAACTGGACTCCCAGATTCCCTGGCTGGGAGCTGGGCTGCTGCGAGGGAGCTCCCAGTTCTTCAGATTAAGCTTCCCTGCAGAGCAACCCTCCCCAAAGCTGGCAACATCAGTGAGAACCTTCGAGTTCACTCATTCAATTTCTTGATAATACAAAAGAAAGCCCAGGATCAGGAGAGGGAAGGTGAGAGAGTTCAGTTCTCTTACCCATCATGACAATAAGGGAGGGAAAAGTAGAGGTAAAACTGCAGAAGTTAAAAGCTGTGACAACAAGAGTCTCAAGGAAAATAAATGAAGGGAAGTTCTTTGATTAAAACAGAGGGCAAGGAGTGAGCAGATGGGAGGAAAAATACCGTTCTGCTGAAGATCTGATTATGTTCCAATAAAGATCACTGGTGCTCTCAGCTTGCTGTGATCCAAGAGCCTCTGCAGCCCTCCTCGACTTGCTGCTGGGGCAGCAACTGAGACCTGGGCCCTTTATCTCCACATCTACACCAAGTCTCAACATCATCTGTCCAAGGACTTGGAACTGATGTAATTCCTAATAGTATTTACAAACTGCTACTGTATTTGAGTCCATTTAATAGTAATTGAACACTACTGGCACCATCCTGACTTCAAACACTTGTGACAACAGAGAGGACCCACCACCCATGCCACCACACTGTCCCCTCCTCACAGGGTGACACTGTCCAAAGCTCCCTGCTTTAGGAGGCTCTGATCAACCTCTGCAGATGATGGAGATCAGTGGTGGAAAAAAACCACAATCCACAACAGCTGTGCCAATTACTTCAACCTTATCTCCCCATTCCACACTAACGAGCTGTGCAGGGCACCTCAGCATGCTCACTGAGCTGTACAGTCCAGACAGGCTCTGCTGTCTGCTTCCTTCTCATTGACCACGAACAGCAGCTACTGCTATGAAAATGACCCACCCATAAAAGCTGTGTAGACTGACCCTCTCTCAACACAGAGGAAGGCTGGAACTGATGCATCAACTCAGCAAAGGCTGATGCATGGCAACACTTCAAAGAGACGACGCAGGACAGATTCACCTTCAAAATAAAGATATGCATCTTCCAGAAACAGTTGGACAGCAACAAAGGAAGCTGAACTAATGGATCTGGCCAGGTTGACCACATCAGTTTATTAGGCAAGCCAAGAAGCAAAACTGGAATTGGGAGGAAACACAGCAAAGCACGATGGAAAAGAAAACAGATTAGAGGGAACTGGGTAATATTTAGATGCAGATTGTCACTATCAGACATTGATCAGAATAAGGTCAGACACAGTGCTGGCTAGGAACAAGGAGCTGTGACAGTGACTACAAAAATCATTCATGCCATAGTAAGCAAGTGCAGAGGCACCATCCAGGTAGGTCCCAACTGGCAGCTGCTCCTCTTGTGGCAGCCCTTCCTACAAGCTTAGTGTGGCCTTCAAGGGTTCCCACAATGAGCAGTCAGGAGGAATGAACTTCTCTCACCCCCAAAATCACTGCAGAGGCTTCAGCCTCTTCTAACTCAAGCACCAAGAGCATAAGATATGCACCTACCTTGTCCAGTGACCCACAGAAGGCTCAGAGAGGAGGACTAGGTCCTTTCTCATCAGAAGGGTTTCCAAACTGCCTCCACCCGTCTCTGGAAAAGATGCTTTGACCTCCTGATGATGGACTGAACCAAAGACTAAGGCAATCAGAAGGCTAAAGCTGCTAAACAAGAGTCACCTGTGTGGCATGGGGGTGGGAGCTCCAGCTGAAGAGACTTAACACTGAAGCAGGCAGACTTGGGTCTCTCACCTGAGCATGAGTTGTGTAATTAGCCAGGTACCTCCCTTTCCAGCTGTGTTTTAAAAGAAAGTAGCTACAAGTGTAGTGGCAAGTGAAGTGATCTGTTTGGTGTATGTAAAATATTCCCTAGACATACAGCTGTAATGGGGTCAGTTGGGCATGAAGTGCCAAGAGCCCAGTCCACATAAGCAGAAGACACATTTCAGATGACTCAACCTGCAGGTCCCTTCTGCAAAGAGAAAACTCAAAACTGATCAAATAGAGTGAGTTTGGGCACATTTGGACTACTACAAGCCTGCAACGAAGGAGGATGTCTGGATTGAAATTCTAGACTCAGGTGTCTCACATCTTGCTTAGAGGTTGAAGTGGTTTATTCTGATTTATACCCAGTGAGGAAGACCAGAGCCAGTGTGTCTGGTAATGAGAAAGACTTCACTGGTATGCAACGTTCATATCATTTATGGCATAAATGGAACAGTGAGTGGTATTGTGTTATCCTCTGAAATGAACATATAGAAAAGCACTACTAAAAGCCCAATGCACACCACCTTTAATGTATTGTTTCTTTTGCTAGAAAGGTACCTCAGGACTAGCAGATTATCAGTGCATTAACAACCACGTTTGGAATAAAGTGTCTCTGGTCATTTTTTTTGCATGTGCACAGACTGGTAAGTTAAAGGCAATGTGAAATTGCTTTGGATGCTAAATAATATGCAGAGGAAAATGCATTAGATGGCAGAGAAAAGAAATGTGACTTTGTCATTAAGTCTCTAAAGTATCCCTGTTTTAGCCCTCTTCCCCTGAGAATAACATGGCATTCAATTGTCCAATGATGTAAATACATGAACACTAGAGGCAGATAACAACGTTTTGACTATTCTGTAAGGGACTCTTCACACATGAAGTGGAAGATAAACAGGGTGTACTGCACCAGCCTGGGTATCCACAGGCTATAAAACCTGAATTAGATCCAGAGAATATGAAGATCTCCAAACTAGAGAGAGATTTTGCCAGTGTTCATTAGATACAAGAGTTAATTCATTCCACTGATATCAGGGTAACTTATACAATAGCAAAACCTGGATATTTAGGCCACAGATTGTACTACTTGAAAGCTGTTCAGGAAAGACAATCGCTGATGTAGCATTTCAAACCTGACTCTTCTGTAACTCTGCCTTTACAGGACATCCATCACGAGATGTGAGAACCTGTAAGCTATTTTCTGGTAACACACTGCCAATCGCAAGACAAATGTCAGATGTCACAAAATGAGAAGCAACCATTTTTCAACCTGTGAATGTCTTCAGATATATTACAATGAAAGTCTGAAAAAAAATGACCCTTTCAGCTTCATTTGTTCTGACAGATGCCAGACCTTGGAGTTTGGCATTTTATCTTCATACTGCCATAAGCTTTGTGAAATTTAAACAAGGCTGAGGGCAGTGACATTAGGCTACAATTGTCCTCTTATGTACAACACACAAAACTTCAAATACTCTGGTCATTGAACTGAAAAAGATCATCACTACTATTCTTATTGGTATTACAGAAAAAGACAGATAAGAAGGGATGCCCATACCTGATATTCAAACATGCTAGGTAGGAGTTTCTGGTGGGCTCAGCTTGACTCTGCATTGTATTGCCATGCTGCTGATTGCCACTGAGGAGAAAGGCATGCTGCTAAAACTGACCTCAGGAAAGAAACTCTGAGCTTCTGAAAGAAAAACTCACTCAGTGCTGTGTGTGCGTTTAGTCCAGGACATGAAATGGGTGGACTCCCTCTGCACTGGCTGTGTGCTTCCAAGGTCACAGTTCTGGTGCCCCAGCCACTGGAGCATCTGACGTTGAACTCAGGGAATTTTCTCCAGTGCAAAGCAAAATGCCCAGGCACTGTGCCACCTCACAGCTCCAGGAGGTTTGACAGCATGAAGAACATCAGAACATAACGTTACATCAAAGAATAACATAAAGGAGGGAAAAAAAGAATCAAACTCAGCTACAGACATACATTATAGTAATAAAATATAAGACCCAGAAGAATTTGACTGAACAGCCCTGAAGTTGCACCTTACTCCTGTCCTTTCAGCCCCTCCCACCTACTGCTTAACCCCACCCCAAAAGAGTGTGATTAAGGAAGTCACGGTTCACTTCTTGAAAAACAAGACTATTCTGTACAACTCCAGTGGTACAGCTCAGCATTCTTGACAAAATATCCTGTTAAATAACAGAGATCTAACCTGTACAGTTACACTGTTATTTAAGAGGAAAAATGAAGAAAATGTGCAAAGAAAAGAAAAAAATCTGCTCTAGATGTTTCTGCAGGCTCAAACAGGGTAATGAACACACAATAGACAAAAAGAAAGCAAATCTAGAATACAATTAGTTTAGCCTGAAGTCAGTGACAGGATAGGTTTCACTGGAATTTAAATGAGCTCTGAGGCCTTTACACTGTACAGCTTTTTGCAGAAGCAGTGCTCAGTACCTGCAGATAAAACCACCACTTGATTCACCAAATTTGACTTAATCAAGTAAACTTTTTCTGTGAGTAAAGGTGAGCTTATTGGTTCTGTGGAAGCAAAAGGATAAACATCTTTAGTTTCTCATTAAAAAGTTAACAGTACTTGTCATGGCAAAGACATGTACAAAGAAGTAGAAGCCAAAATATGATTTCAGTGTTTTAAGACTGACTTTAAAAAATAAGTACATAGACAATGACCAAATCTGTATTGATTCCAACATGTAGAGTCCAAGCCACCCAAAGAAGGTCAAAGCCTGAAGTCTCACCACAAACATAATTCCAGGTTTCAGTTTTTCAAAGCCCACAGCTGTGATTTGAGCCTGAAGCTCCTTGCTTGGTTTCCATGATACATCCAGTGCATAGAAAACAACATCATTCCCTTGATTTGAGTGTGCCTCATCAGTCAGTGCAACCAATGCCACGATGCTGGTTATCGTCCCACCGTAGTCTGGTCCTGGTCCTGGTCCCCGCAGGTGGTTTTTTATCCACTCGGGATGAAAGCAGTTTATCACGTGAGGTGTACTGCAGGCCCAACACACTGCCAGGAGCATTACTGGAGAATGGGAGCTCACAGTAGACTTTTTGAAGAGCATAAATTAAAAGAAAGCTGAAACAAATAACTGTGACTACCAGAGGAAGGAATTCAAGAGTCTCTCTCTCCTCCAGCAGTACACCTATGTACCTGGGGATTTACTCTGAGTTCTGTCCTGCTGAGTTAGCACCATTAGTAGCGATGATTTCTATAATCTGTAAGTTTAGTAGCTGTGGCCGTGCGGCTCAGGAGGGGTGGGTGTGCAGCTGGTGTAAGGTGAAGTCCATCTGTCTGACAAGGAACTCCTGCCCTTCGGTGCTCCACGACCCCGCGGCCACAAACCAGGCGCTTTTCATCCAGGGCAGCCAGGTGATACTCACAGAAATCAATCAGCGATGCCACTTGCTCGTGAAGCGGGAGGGACTTGAATTTTTTCTGAGCCAGGCAGAAGAAAGCTTCAACAAAGGCTTGCAAACACATTCCTGCAAGGAAACTGTGTTCAGGGCAGATTCATAGCAGAGTGTTCTCTAGCAAACTACACCTTTGAAGCACAGTGCTGTCTCTGGGTTCTTTTGGTAGTAAGGCCAAATGTGTATGTGCTGGGCGTGGACACATACAAGCATGCTAGTGAGCATCTTTTAATTTACACAGCAGCCATCTAGAACACCCAACTAAGAAATTGTTCCCTCAAAGACAAAAGACAAGGTTTTATTTCTGTGTGACACAAATAAAGTGTTTCAGTACAGGGCGTGCCTAGGCTGGGTTACAAATGGGTGATACTCTGTCACTGAGGCTATTTCTGGCTTCACAGACACCAGCCTGACCAGTAGGCTGGCACCCAGAGACAAACTGGTACAGCGACAACCCATTTTAAGATATTGTACCATTAAATTGGTGCAATATCAGCCTTGATTTCTGCTGCCTCAAATATTAAATTGAAGCCAAAACAGACACACAGTAACACATTGAGCTTCAAGGAAAACAATCCCCCTGGTGAAAAAAACAAGTTTCTGTTGGCACCTGAATTGGGTCATTTAAACCTTGTATTTTTAGAGCTCAACCTACAGCAAAAGTTCAAATGTAGAACTACTGAAACAGTATGTCATCTCAGCCTGTAGCACTATAAAGATAACCCTATTATCAAGTATCACCTTACTGCAGAAGTGAGTTTATTTGAAGTGTTGCTTTCCTTCTGCAAAGACTGCACTAGGTATGAACCCTTCACCTTCCTTTTGAAGGTGAAGGGACCATTTTTTTCAGCCAAATCAGTAATTCTGCAATTGTAGTTTTGTTTCAACTGAATGTTGGACTTGGTGCTCTTAAAGGTCTCCTCCAGCCAAAACAAATTCTAGGATTCTATTCTGTTCTATGAATGAAAAACAGTTGAAGTGTGTATGTGCAGTGCCAAACATTTTCTCTTCTATAATAGAACTCTGTGCCCCTTCAGGAACAAAAGTCCCCTGCAGAAGCCACACGCTGCAGCAGAGACTCTTCAGGTGCTCACAATATTTGCTCACAATAACACATTACCACAGCAACGGAAAGAGAGGCTGCATATTAACACTAATTATTGTACTTAAAGCCCTGAAGTAATACCTATTTAATTCTTAATTAAGAAGCCAGACCACAATTGGTTTTGCAGAATGCCAGCAACAAGGAACAGCTATAGCTGCTTTGTGCTTTAACTGGCTCTCCCAGTTTGAACATACACTTAAGAAGATTATTTTAGGATGAGTTATTGAAAGGTTTGGGTTTTTTAGCTTTATTGATGCTGCAGGAAAGGCACCTTTTCAAAATATTACAATTACATCCCAAAGTATAATTTCTATCAACTAGGGCTGCAGCTGGGGTTGCTTACAATCTTCGCTATAAAGTAGCTTGCAAAGGAATTGTTGAGTTATCTGAAAGCAGCAGCTGCCAGCTCAGTAAATTATTTTATCAGTCATGGTGAGCTGCAGGCAGGGAAAGCACCTTCAGAGGCTCTCCCCTGTAAGTGACACTCATGAAGCACTCCATGAAAAAAGTTAGAAGCTGCTGCTTCACCACAGCAGCAACAGTGACTATACTGGTTACTGCTGGAAGGGGCCAAAGGCAAGGCCAACAGAAGTGGTTGGGTATGTTGTGTTTTAACATCTGGCTCGTTCAGCCTGTCAACAAATCTCTTCATTTCTGAAAGCCTGATGATTCACTTGTACTTCTGTTATTTTGGCTAGTGAAATTCTATCAGGTAACCACATAAATGACTTATACCCACACTGAAATGCTATAAATGCAAATACTCAAATTTTACATATCTGTGTAACTAAGGTGACTCTAAACTACCTAAAGTTGTAGGGGAGTTCATGCATACTAACCCATGCCATCTCCTCTGCACTACACCTTCATTTTTCCCTTCTAATCTCAGGTCTGGTTTTAATCTTTCCATCAGCCATGTGAACAGTGGATTTTGCTTATTCTCATTTTTCCTTGTCTTACTTGACTTCAGAGACACAGACTCTACAGGATACTACAACTATGTTCAAGCAAGACAAAATAATGCTTAGCTATTTCATACAAATATAAGCTTATTAACATTTCTGAAGCACATTCAAATAGTCAAAAAAAGGTTAGATACAAATAATTTTACTGCTGTCATACCTGACCACACTCTCACAAATTATTATGTGTATCACTGATTCTTGATGTTTATGCAGGAGGGAATTACAGATGTATTTTAGGAGGCTGGGCTAACAAATACAGAAATCAGTCTCAGCTTAGAAATTTTTGATTCTTCTTCTATTTTAGCATTCAAAATTTTTTTCAGAAGTATACATGTTGATGGCCATGTTCAGCTTCTTATATAAAAACATATTTTGAACCACTTTCTGGGAAGATGCCAGCTTGCAGCTCTATGACCAGCATGTTAGTTTATACCAGCAGCAGTGTGGTGGGTTTCTTTAGCCCACACCGATTTAAATGGAACCTTGACAATCCTCCTTGACAGCCACAAGAAGTGGTTGAAAACCTTCCAGAATAATCCAGCTGCTGTTTCCCTGCTATAAATAGCTTTAAAAATGTTGTCAGGCACATTTGGCTTTTTTTGTTGAGATAGGACTATTAGTGCAATTGAAATTATTCAATATTTTACAAAGCTAAGGAAAAATTGCCAAATTTATGGTCTCACTTTCACATAGAAATGTAATAGCAAGTTTAGAAAATAAGTTACAGATTAAATAGTGTACTTAGGCCATTAATGTAACAAGAAAATAATCCCTGAACTCTGCTATATGGTAATATCCCTGAACTCTGCTATATGGTAATTACTGGCTCAGATTGAAAAATGTGGACAAAGCAGATGGGAAGGCAATGCACTATTGAAGCCTAGGTTAGCTGTTTGGTCTAGCTCCTCTATGAACAAAAGATTTTCAGCAAGAGGTGCTTGTAGCAAAAAAGCACTGCTATCTGTCCTTGATAAATGTCTATCTGATAGCTGAGCACTGTGCAAGCTTGTGCAGAAACCTACTGTCCTTCTCTCACCCTTCACAAAGACAATGAAAATGCAAAAAGGGAGTGTACTGTTGGGCTTTTTTTGCCCCCAAAGTAACCTTTTGGGGGAGCACAAATCAAAAAGAGAAGTTCAGCATATTCATTTCTAGCTCTTGCATAGCTTTTAGTTTGGTTAGGTTTTGCTGGACCATGTAAGCTGCTCTGCTATTGACATACCTTCTTACTTTGTAATTAAGTTGAAGGTTCCACTGGGAATGGTCTTAAATGCTTCTCTGCAAACAGCCACAAGTCTTACAAATGCAAAATTACAAGCATAAAAAGGGGCTTGCTTAAGATTTGTTCCAATAAACAAACTGAAAACTAAGAATGATCTATTCTGCAGATAAAGTGACACAGAACTAGGCAGAAGAATTTGTTGTAAACATACATGCCTCAGCTGTACATGCCTTGTTCCCAGTTTTTTTATTGACTGACTGAGATGTGCTTGAGCTACCAGAATTGCAAAAAAACTTCTAGTTTCCTTAGTCTTCAAATACCAATCAGTGTTACCTGTTTCTCTGTGGTCAATGCCCATGCTGTTCCACCTTCTTGTGATATCAATATATAAGATATCTACAGAAGCCATTGAAAAACTGCTGTTACTCAGTTTGCAGTTTCTGTTTAAAATAGACAAAATAAAGAAGAAATTCTGATTATGTCCAAACTTCCAAGTTATGAAAAAGTCTACAAAGGCAACACTGGGAGAAACACTTACCCATGTCATAGGTACATGCCCAATGTAACATGCTTGGTCTAACAAAACACATACAGCAGACAGCAAACAAGGCAGTGTTCATGAAGTGTATGGATCTGAAATGGCACAGGCTGTAAATTTTTCACATGCAGAACATCTCTTGTACTCACCCAGTCCTGCTGCCTGCTCAGACCACATAGGCATCACCTCTGCTAGCAGTGGCTCTGGACAGGAGGAATGGCCCTCTTAGAGGCATGCAGTAATTTGCACATGCAATCTGATGGCATCCTCTAGCCACAAAACAGCAGCAGGTCAGATTACAGATTAACTGGTTTATTTGGGTTTTGCAAGAAAGCAGGGAGAAACAAAACCACAAAAAACCCCAAACCAAACCCTGAATTTTCAATTAAAAATATGACTTGACCACTACACCCAGCTTTCTCCCAGGCTATTGTTAGTTCTCTTTCTGAGGTTGTAACAGAATGGAATTAATTGGCACATTGCAAAACCCAGAACAAATATCCACAGACTATCTCCACGAGGAAGACTTTGCACAGAAATACTCTTTTTATTTAGGGACTGATCCTGTTTGAAAAGGGCTGGAGGAAAGCTTTCAGGCACAGAATTACTTCTTCATGCCTGAACACTGAACAGCTTTACCCAGTGCATTACTGAACACTGCCTGGAAAGCAGCAACATCTCTGGATGCATCTTGGGTGATAAGCACACGTAGGAGATCTGACACTGGGGTGGTCTCAGCCTGCAGTGTAGTGTTAGTTGGGATGTGAGAACTAGCCATTCCTCCAGGAATTCCAGATGTCTGGCAGCCTGGATGGAACTAATGCACATGCTAGAGAGCTGGCCAAAATTTCTAGCCAGAGAAGGCAAAAACACTGAATAAATTCAAGCAGGATAATTTAAAACTATCTTACTTTTTACTAGCCTAAACAGAGATCCCTTAAAACAGGGAGCTAAGGTCTGGTGTAGAGAGTGCCCAAAAACTCTTAGGGAGCATCCAATCAAAAACTAGAGCCACATTTGGCATTTTCCTTTTAGTTACTCTTTAGACTGATTAAATTACTGAAGAGGAACAGATTCTGATTAGCTAAAATTTGAGTGGACAATCTCTACAACCACTTGCCCACACACACAAAGTCACACTTGTGTACCATTTTATTCTTGAAAAGAGACATCTGAGAAACATGACTATTTCTGAAATGAGCAGCAATGACAGCATCTCAGAGAAGGGCCATATAGTTGGTATAGATCCTATGGGGAAAAAATATTTGCCAATATAGAAGTTTATAAGTTCACTTTAACATGCATCAGGAAACTGCAAATGTTATTTTATTGAGATATTGCAATTCATTTTACTGTTCGTAAAAGAAAAAGCTGGCATTTGTTCCCTGTTCCTCTGACAAATGCCAAATTAAGGCTGGCCTAAACAATAGAAAATACAGAACTGGAAACAATCCTGTACTGGTCTGTGGATAGAGCAGATGCCTTCAGTCATTTTCTATAGATGGTAATTTGTATAAATCAAATTGTTTATATTCATTCCTGAATGCTAAATGCATCTGCATAGAAACAGGATCTGTATTTTAAGAGTACATCTGCTGCTGCTGCTGCTTATTTCTTTTGTCATTGAAAATGAAAGAGGGAAAATGAGATATTTGTACCATGACTAGAACAGATATCCATAAAAAACAATGAAAAACCTTTACGAATGAAAAGTATGTGAAAAAATAAATTGAGTTCCTTGCCACTGCAAGTTGCAATTTCAAAATGCAAATCCTCAGTGCACAATGCATCAGCAGCTGGCAGTTGGAAACCTTTCCCTCTGGCCTGGGGCAGAGAGCTGTGCCCCACAGGCAGCAGAATCAGGGCGAATGAGCCAATTTCGGTTGGCACTTTCTCCCAATGGGATTCCTGCAATTTCCTAGGCATATGACAGGTTCTAAGACTAAGCCTGCAAACAGCATCTCCCCAAACACAGCTGATCTACTGTAGAATGAAGACCTAAGTTCCTCCTAGACACAGTTTCATAGGTCAGGTGTTTTGGGAGCTTGGACTGATAAAAATGTATCTCTTTTATAAACTCATGTGCAATGCTTCAATGGGCCACATGGGGAAAATTTTCTTTAGAAGGCATTACTAAACCTAGTGTACCCCTCTTAGGGCCTCAAGCAGAAGCACAGGGACAGCAGTGGTACCCCAGAGAATTAGGAGTCTCCAAATTCTCAACCATGTCTTAAGCAATGTCTCCAGAACCCTTCACCACACTGACCTTATAAACGTTCGGAAACCTGTTGGCCCCAACTTTGTTGTCCCTTTCACACCAAGAAACCGGATAAAGAGTGCAGCCACTCTGTCCACCAGTCGCAGGTAGTTAAACTGCTTGGCGTACTTGGGAAACACTTGCTTGAGACACAGGGAGGGGAGACCAGCCTCTGGGCTTCTGCTGGCATCATTCTCTGCTCGCTCTGCCAGACCAACGTCCAACAGCTCTTCGTTGGCTTCTGACGCACGCTCTGAAGTCTGACACCTGCAGCACACAAAATAATTGTATCTTACATTAATCCTTTTCTTACAAGGTTCAATATGCTGTCTTTCTGAGGTTTTGGGGGGTTTTATAAAACATTATTTTCTCAAGGTAGATCTGTTGTGGTGTTGCAGACTATCCATACTCCTTTCAAAAGGTCTTTACAACCTCACAAAAGGTAACAGGCTGACCTCTTCCCCCTAGATGAGGAAAGACCAGACCATAACTGCACACTGGTGCTACCAGCATCCAACAAATACAGGTATGTAGAAAACAGACAAGTTCCATGGAATATTTCATGGGAAATACTTAAAGACTGTAATAATGATATTTAACCTTATTTTCCAACCATGATTAGAAGCTTTTACCTTCCCTTTAAGCAAGATACAGAAAGGACAGTAAGATAGATGTGCAAAGAAGAAATTCTAACAATACATTCTGAAGCAATACATTTCACATAAATGCACACTGGCACTACTCAGAAGACAATTTCTGGGCAATCCCATTATTTTTTCTTCAAATCCTCTGTGCATACTGTCAAAATACATTATTTCATCTTCACTGTTGTTGCCAAATTCCCTGGATAAAGCTGATCGAGATAATGATGTTCCAAAATAAATGTTACATGTTTATTCAGCATGACATATTTGTGCTTTTCTTCTGTGTTAGACACATCTAGATAAAATTAAAGGTTGCTATCCTCATAAGTTCAGAAAGTCTGATAGCTGACAGTAATTATTTGGCACCCAGTAAGCATATGCAGGTTTTAGTTTTCTTTCCAGTCATTTTTCTAAGTACCTATCATCAAGAATAATACACACTAGATATGAAAAAAATTAGTGCTTTTACTACATTGATCTTTTGTGTTCCTGAGCAGATTTAGTGCCCTTCAAAAAGTTCTCTTCCAGCAGAGGGTAACAATCAACATACTTATTATTCAACCACAGCACTGTAGAAGTTATTAAGTCAAATCTACAGTAAATCTGTACCTTCCAACTTGGATTGCAAACAGCAGCAATTTCCTTAGCCCTCTTGGAGCCATCCTGTAGTCACTCATCCATAACAAATATCCCCCTGAGATTTGTAGACTTTCTTTTCTATTAAATTTTCCTGGAAGACATTAATCCATTGCCACACTGTGTCCCCTTTTAGTACAGAATACTTCAAAGTTATACTTTAAACTTCTAGCAAGTGGTAGACGAAAATGAACGTATGGCAACAGTGGAAAAAAAAGTAAGAATTGCAAAAAAAAAAAAAGTTCTAATTAGTATGAGTTAAAATAGAAATATCTCATTTCTAAAGACATGTTGGGGGCCACATTTTCAACTGTGCTTGAATCTAGGCTCTGGACTGATTCACATCTCCAGACATTACCTTTGAATGGCAGCGGCTCACCATCCACATCAGTACCTGCCCATACTGTAACCACAGATGTGACTGCTCACTGCTGACCTGAGGCTGGAAACCTCCCCCTTCACTGAATGCCAGCTTCAATTTCATTTAGATGAACTTTGAACATTAGCAGACTTTACAACAGTTCTTTGTGAAAAGCATCTGTGTTCAGCCCCTTCTGGAGTTTAAGTACTCGTAGCTGCCAAGCAGTGCTGCTGGGATGGGGCTGTCATGCTGCAGTCACAAAGAATTTCTTCTAAGATTGTTATGTTAGAAAATTTTAAAGTAATGGTACTTCTTTTGTATCCACACTTACATTCACTGATGTTGAATATCTATAAATGTGATGACTTTTGAGATAAAAGACTCTAAATAAAGTCTTTAAAAAATAAATAGAAATCTTTGGTACTGCTTTGATAATGTTCCCCTTTGCTGCTGATAGCAAAGTAGAAAAAAAATAACATTACTTAGTTAAGTAAAGCTTAAAGTAATAATTGCTAGTTTGGGGTTTTCTCGTGTCAGATTGGATGGTGGTTTCACTGCCACTGAGTACCCTCTGACTACCAAAAAAGCAGGAGTATGTACAGCCAAGAAACAGTAAGCATGCAGGTTTCTATTTTTAATCTGAAAAGGTCTGTTCATGAATTTAAAAATTCAAATCTTCAGCCACGTGAAGTAGACCTTGACCAAATGGGAAAGCTTGTACTCAGCAGGAGAGAAGGTTGTGTTGTTCACAACATAACTCTCAGTTTAATGACGCCTGGAAGCCCCAAACCCTTTCTCATTCTGAATTCAAGAGTGTTTCAGATTGTACATTATTCATTCACCAGTAATGTTCTCAGCTATAAAAATACAAAGCTTTAGTTTAAGAGATGCAAGCAGAGCTGAGGAAATGTCACTAGATTCGTTTTGTTAAAGCAAATGCTGAAGAGACTGCTAAAGGGATCAGCTTCAGAAAAATTAACTCTCAGCCCATTGCTCTTTGGTGCCTGTGCTGAGGCTGGAGTGGTGTCCATCCACTCCATGCTACCAAGACAGAGGTTTGACTTGTGCAACAAGGGCTCTCAGCATAGTCCGCATCTGCAAATCTGTACTTCCTTCACAAATCTGTGCCTCTTTCCTGCTGAAGTAACAGTCCCTGGAACCTCTGAGGTATCCTCAAATACAATAAAGCAGAGGCTCTAAATTACCACCTAGAATTTCCTTCTTCCCTGCCTTTTTATGGAGAAGAGCCTACAGCTGCCTTTGAGGTCATGGATAAAAACTCAAACCCAGCTTCCCATTTCAAACTTTACTGAAATAGCTCTGAAAACAGAGTTCATACCAGAAAAGTATTTTTAAAATAAACCCAGGTTTTTTGTATGCTATTGCCTGTCTCATTTCTTTCAGCCTAAATATTTATAGAGTTTCCTAATGTATAAATCAGAAGAAGAAAACTTCAAATTCTAATCCTTACTGCCAAATCTTGTACTTCTGTTAAGTAAAAAAAGAGAATATACTTAATTTGCTTTTAGAGGGTATTACTTTTATGAAGTTTATTGATTTGCTTTCATTCTTTTGCTGTTCACCCTCCTCCAAGATTTCCTTAGGTTTCTTTTTCTAATGCACTAGAGCTTAATTAATTTGATCATCTAATTTGGATTAAAGTGAAAGTTATACTTTGTGCTTTTAATAAACCCAATATTTTCCAGAGCAAACCTGCACAAGAGCTTGTCCTCATCTGCAGAACTGAACAGATGCATGACTTTGCTGTTCTGCACACTCACTTTAACTGCAATCACTTCCTGCATTCACAGTAGAATTATGCACTGCTGCCACAGACAGCACTTCAATAGAAGTTTATTTTCTGTGGATCTATTCCACACACTTGTATGTTCCCAATCTCAATGTGGTCTCAATGCAAGTAATTAAGAAAAACTGTCTCATTAGGTACATGACAGGCAGACTCTGGGTCTATAAACGCAGAATTTTACCCTGATCTACACATTTTTGGAAGGAGACAGTGCACAGTATTTTTTGCCCTAGCCTGGATAAATTACACTTGCTTGCCATGCACTGTCACATTTTCTTCTGTGTTTTGCTGCCATCTGCTATTGTCACACCATAAGGGTGAACTGGATGACTTAACTTCCCGAGGGGCATGCAATCAAAGACTGGTGTAAGCATTGTCAGTACAGTTAACAAAAAGCAAAAATACAGCTCGAAGTCCAGCACAATGGAAATGCAACAGGGATTTTCACCTCCATTTCTACCATTAATTTATGAGTCATTTGGAAAACAAAGAAGTACACATTTGTGTAATGTCACCTGTCAGAGTCACTGAAAACTCCTGTTCATATTCACCATGCACTTCTCTCTTAACTCCAGGAAGTGACTTCCAAGACACATGTTACATATGGTGTGGTTCAGAGCTTCCCCTCAGGACTGGCACAAACACAGGGCTCTCAGCCTTGGCCCTAGTCTCCCTGAGAACCTTGCAAAGTGTCTGTCACAAGTGCTGCAGTGGATATCTGTGACTTGTGGGGAAGGGATCAGAGACTCCAAAATGCTGAACCAAATCTCCAGGGAAAGAATGGTGCCCAGGTTCCCTCCATTAGCTCCCTCCTCTCGGGATTTCCAACAGGCAAGGGGAGGAGAAGAAAACTGAGCCCCACACTTTAAAGCTGCTTCTTAGAATTAATTGTCTTGACTGACACAGCTGAGTCAGGCAAAATGAATGAAAGGTCAAACCTAAGGTAATGCTTCTGTTGCCATACAGAACAAAAGCAAAGCTTAATTTACATACTAATGTCTGACCTCAATACATTAATTTCTCTAATTCTGCAGCTTATGACAAATCTCTTTTTAGAAATGATCAACTGTGGAGCAAATACTAACTGCATCTTTAAAAAAGAGCTTCAATTTTAATAAAGCTTATGGAAATGACATCTAAGACTACTTATCTTTTATACATGATTACTAATTTATTAATGTTTCCTCCATCTATGTTTTATCCCTTTCATTCTGACCAGCCTTAATCTTTATGCAAATACAAGTTGCTAAGGGACAAACAAATTTGCAACTGCTAATTAGAGACTTCAAAATTTGCAGCATTCATATACTTGCATATAAAACTTAGCTGTCAAGTTCAGAGTAAAATTAGGTAAGAATTGCAATACTAATATTTCTAAGAATGCTTACTTGATATATTTAACATTTAGGGCATTGCTAGGAGTATAAATTAAGCAATTTTGGTACCAGCTGACAACTGCTTACCCAATAAAAGAAAATACTATGTTCTGGATTCTGAAGCTTTAATTATTCCCTCAGCTGAGCCTCCATTCTCAAAGCAAGGACCATGTTAACATAGTTAAAAGCAGACACTATTTTGCATGACAAATCTACCCATCCACCCATTTATCACCACAGTATATGTACCACCCAAGAAACAGACACAATTGTTACCAGAGTGTGTAGGTATGAAATATGTTTGTGTGCTCAGAGAAAGAAATCGTTTAGGAAACAGTAAGTCAAAGCCAGAGCAGCGTCTCTGCATTATCAACCATTCATGGATTTTCCTTTATGAACTAATCCCATTCCTTTTATTAACACACAGAGACTTCCAGCACTCACAGTATACCACAGCAAGAAGTTTCACAGTTTGACTGCTGTGTTGTGTGAACAATCAGCATCTTTTGTTTTGTACTAGCCGTTTGCAAGTGTCATTTGAGGAAACTGAATATTCATCTCCTCTTCGCTCCCTGGCAAAGTAAAATACGTCAGTAGCACTAGCATTTCCTCCTTTCAAAAGAATAATAAAGTTGCACAAAGATAAAAGTATTAGAAGAATATTAAACCCCCACAGAGCAAGGAGGTTTTCAAAGTTATGTTGGAAACATGACTGCATTATTACCTCTAGTTTATTCAACATTTCAAGGATGTTTCAAGGCAGTCAAAGCAACCACGGTAAAGAGTCCAGATTTTAAAGAGCAGAATCGATCACATTAAAAATCAGTGCTGATAATCAGTGTGTTGTTGGCAGACAACTAACTTCACACCATACAAAGTGCATTTTGAACATGCAGCAGCTCTCCTGTCTCCTGGAAACAGAAAGTGCTGAAAGCACTTAGAATTTCCATCTCTCTCTAAGAAAAAAGAATCCATATCTCTCTTAGAGAAAAAAAGGAGTTAAACCACCTCACTTTGATAGTCACCTTCTTGTGAGCATGACCATGTCTAACTTTGCCTGCACCTCCAAGGCCTAACATTGTAATCACTCTAGAAGGGTGAAAGAAAGAGAGCAGGGCAGGTTTGTTCCTGAGAATTGACAAACACATTTTAGGTGAATCCAAGGATAAATTAAAAATGTACTCCAGAGCCTTGCCATTTGTTTAACAGAAACATAATAATTTATCAGATTCTTGAAAAAGTTAAATCAAACCCCCTGCAGTTGCCAGCAACAATCACAGCAGCTCTCACACACAGCACCTGCTAGTTCAGGCTTCCCATTCTCTGTCCCATGACTGCTATTTGTTTACATGTATCATACTCTGTAAGCTCCACAGCCATCAGTCCCCTTTCCAAGAAGGATGGTTCACTGCCTCTTCAGATTGGGTGGATTTATTGTAAAAAGAAACACTTCTCATTGAAGATTAAGTAGCTTTTGAAAGAAAACAGAAGACTCTGCCTTCACACATTGTTAATGAGCATTTCCAAGATGCAGAAACTTAGTGTGGCTCATGACTTGCTCCACAGGAGATCCAAAGCAATGGATGAGACTATTACTGACATTTTCACATCACATGAAGAGAAACCTAGAGCCTCCCCTTCAAACTTGAAACCTAAGACAAGCTAATGTGCTGTCCTACATATTTTGTCTAGGAAAAAAACCCTCTAAGTGTTCACCAGTGATACTGTGATAAAATCTAGCTTTGTTAAACTCCTACCTTACTAGGTCATGTCAGCAATCACTACAGCAGCACATCAGAGACATCCTTTAGAGATACAAAGCAGATACTGCACACCAGGGATGAACATCCAACTGGATGCAATAGTTGCACTTGAGCTCTGTTTGTATTTCTGTAGCACTCCCCAACACATAGTTTAAATCATTACAGTGAAGAAATGCATTGAGGAGTCTCAGGTGCAATGTGCTGAAAAAAACCCAGTGATATCCTAATTATTAATTAAGATTCTTTTATTCCCTACTTTCTTTTTTTAAGACTAATGGTACTATCAGCCTGCATTAGCTAAAGATTTATTACTTTCAATGTAAGAGAAGCAGTGAATGCTTCTGCTATTACCTGTCATCTCTCTGAGTGCTGCAGAAAATATGGCATTACTATAATGAAATAATGGATAAGCATTGCCAAACCTGCACTGAAAGACTTTGTTCCTCTCTAGCAAAACAAAGTATTACAGAACAAAGATTGTTAAATATGGTCCCCAATACTTTCTTTTTGTGTGGAGGTAGCTTTTATTATTCCTAGTAGATTTATTTCTCTTTGCTATTTGCTTTTAACACACTTCTGTGCCTCATTATTTCTGCAGAGTTTCTTCAGAAAAGAATGTCTTAAAAATAGCAATACAAGATACTGCAAAGGTAAGCCAGTTGTAAAGCCTGATAATATATTGAAAACAGTATCAAATTAGACCACCAAGTGTCTTAGAGTAGAACAGAAAAAACCCTAAACCCCATGGTACTTCTTCCCATGTGGAAATTATTCTTAGAAAGCAGTCATGATCATGCTAGGGTGGAAAAGGAGCTTTACCCTGTCATCCAGTGAAGTAGAAAGCAACAGTGCAATTGCATTTTATAAGTGGTAATCCTCCTATTAATGCAGGTGAATTCTAATACACAGAATAACACTCCTGATGATTACACTGCTGTTAGGTCATGTGGCTTTAGGCTTTCATTTTGTGGCAACTGGGTGCTAGGCAGTTTCATTGCTTTCTAATTTTTTCAGAGACTAGAGACCAATTATTACTTAAAAATAAGCCAATCACCTCTCCTGCTAAAAGATGACTAGCAGCAGAAGTTAAATTATAGAGAGCATCACTGCCCCCAATACATTAATTTCTGTCACTCTGTCACTGTAAAAATTTACAGCAGATATAATCTCTTTGAAGGGGGATCAAGTCATAGAAAGTACAAGCCTAGTTTTAAATAGAAGTTTAATTTTAATGAAAGCTTCAGGGAATGATGTTTATGCTGCTTATCTTTCATACCTGGTGATTAAGTTAATTTATACTTAATGGAAGAGGATATTTCTAATCCCTAGACAGGCTCAACATCTGTCTGTGACTATGTTTTTGGAAGCCTTAAGCTGCTTGTGATTGATGTAATAAAACCAGGATCCTGCAGAAGTGACACCTGAAGGATATCTGTAAGAGGAAAAATGTTATGTTTCTGCTCAATGTCTGTGCTCAAGCCAAGCCAAAATCTCAAGCACTTAATTTTGTTGTCCCTTAAAACCTGCTTTGCACTCCCTTGCCATTATTATGTGACTATAAACAGGGGAATAAGCAAACAGTTCTGGGATATGGCTATGATCTAATATTCATACTCATTATGTGCAGCACCTGAGAACATGTAACTTTCTGATGGCCTGAAGCTGATAAGAATAATAAAGCTCCTGCAAAAAATCAGACAAATAATCTCCATTTTTCCTTCACTTCTTATTCTATGTCCATATAAGATCAAATGATGGCAAAATAAATTCTTGCATTTACCCTACAGTTACAAGAGAAGAAAAAAACCAAAAAAACCCACCAAAGTAAAACATGTGGCCAGGAAAAGATACTCTGGGGATACTCTTTGGACTGGAAAGAATATGATCACCTCACCCAAACAGCATTGTATAGTTTTAAATATTCAGAAAGAGCAAAAAAAGATGCAAGAAAAAATTGCTTCCATCAAAATTCCACTTAATGTTAGAATTCAGCTGACTTTTTTCAGTGCTTCCCCCAAACCATACACCTGAGTCAGTGAAACCTACTGGCTGAGACACACTTTGCAGTCAATGGAAAGTACTATCAGTCACTTCAGACCCTCATCAAAAAAAAAAGAATGGAGTGTATTTTGTTCAAATTAACAACACCAAACATTAGAATATTAAATTTGCTCTATAATTCACAGCTACACCAAGACTGACCACTATTTACTATGGGTTCTCCCATCCTTAGCCATGACATCCAAATACACTGCACACAAATACTTCTTAGAAGACACGTGCATGGAAGAGCTTTCCACTGGTACTCAGGGATATAATCCATGCCTATGCATTCATTTATTCCACTTTACTGTTACCTTAATAAAACACTGTTATGTGGCCCAGGAGCCCTACTCCACAGAAATTATTTGTTTCTTTTATTAGTAAGGTGATGCACCTCAGTATGCCCTTGGCTGATCAATTTGTTATAACATCATCTCAGTTGCAGGAAATCTTATTTTTTTTAAATCAATTTGTTCCTGGGCTGTGCCATTCCTGAGAGAACAGAAAGGACATGCTGCAACTCAGCAGTCACGTGCAGGATTCACAAAGATAGAACTGGAAACCAAGACAAAGCATTCAAAGCTCACTCCACAGATTTCATGCAATCAAAACTGTCACAGTTGGATGTAGTTTTAGGTTACACATAACATACAGATTGTAAAGTTGGCAAGGAAATAGGTACAAAGTAAGGCATTTTTATACCTTATACAAAGATACACATGAGGCATGCTGTATAAAGACATACATAGACAAATACACACTGCAATTTATCTTTATAGATAATGCTTGCACACTTTAAGGAAACTATCTAAAGGGAAGCAATTTAGTACCAGAAGGACTGCAGAAAATTAGAGGCCACTGGAGTCTACATTATAGACCAACTGGAAAAATTAATTTAAAAGCAGAGTTGCCTCTATGCAGCACAATCATACACTCAAGGAGGTAAATGGGGGAAAATGTCATATTAAATAAACATATATCCTTTATTGTAGACAAGGCAATTAAGCCAACATTCTGAAAATCAAATTTAATTTGAGAGGTATTTAAATGCAAGTTGATAATGGAAATGGTGCCTACAAAAGCCAAGAAAAAGCTATATAATGAAGAGTGCAGCTCAATAACTACCCAAAAAGTACATTATGTTAGCACGCTACAGGATAAGCAGAGGTGAAGATTATTTTGCTGATAGAAACTCTGCACAAATGATTAGCATATTGAAGTGTCAGGAAAAAAACAATTTGCACTCAAGCCTAACTACTAATCACCTTCCCTGTATAAACATGCAAATTCAGTGAGGCTGCTTGGACAGACAAGGCAGGCAGATGCTGCATCTGCCCCATGCTTTAAGAGAGGGAAAAAAAAGGGGTTTTAACTTCGAAACACAACAGCTTTCTTGTCTTGAAAACTAAAGAGGAAATTACAGCAAATCCAAAGAAGGAAGATGTAGTACTATCTCTTAAAAATGTATGTTGTTTCCTTAACAAAGGAAACAACTGCTCACTTGCCTCCTCTTCTCTGCACTAGACAAGCTGTGATTAATGGAGTCTAGCAGAGAAGAGAGGATATGGCATCTGTAGGATGAGTACACAAAAAAGACAATAGACTTTCTCCATATGAAGAACAAATTAGATTTCAATTAAATCACTTTATAAGCAGAAAGTTACTTCTTCATGTGGTGTGTTCATAACAGCCTGTTTTCTGGTTAGACAGCATGCTGAGCCCTGTTCTCTGCCCTCGGACTCTCTTCAGTGGATTCACTAGGCACAAATACATTTGTTTTGCTTCTACTACATGACAGTTTTTCAACTTAAGAGTTAGCCCAGATTAACACTCCTTGACAAAATATACTGCACTTTCAGAGCTGGCTGGATGCCTAGATCACTGAGGCAGAGAAGCCCAAAACAACCTGAACCAAATACTGAAAATTAGTTGGAAATCAAGCCCTCGGTCAACACAAAAACACCAACCCTTTTCAGGCTGAAGAGATGTCAGCCTTAAAGGCTACATACAAGAAACCTTGAAAGGTGGAAATATCATCTAAGAACATCAAAGACTTTTCTATTGTATTATTTTTGCAACCCAGTTTACTTCTGCAAGTAAAAGGAAAAAGAGAATGGCAGGAACAACTACAGCAATTTCAGTCTCTCAAAGGTACAGAGAGCTAGCTCCACAAAACACTTAAGGATGCACCTAAGTACTTGGTGAATAAGATTAAAATTGCTTTGTTTTCTATCCTACCCAATGTAATCTGACCAAGTCTCTGACAATGCTTAATCTGAATTTTCACTAGTTTCAGCTGAAGCTTACCATCAGCAATGGCTGGATGCAGCAAACATCTGGATGCAACAAAGCTCCCAGGGATGCTTTGATGTATTCCTAAGTTTATGTTTAAAAGGAAACAGAACACAAAAAACCTCAACACAAAAGAAGCTTACTTTGTTAGATTTCATCCAAAGCAGGAGCACAGTTACATCTATACTGTCAGTTACAGAAGGAGGCTTGAAGAACCTTGCTACCAGACTTTTCATTACTGCTCAGTGGAGTCACTGGGACTCCTCTTGCTCCAGTCATTACTGCTGGTGATGAGGGACACAAAATACAGCATGCCTTAAGCCAGATTCTAGTACCATTAAGACTTACTTATAATCTCTAATCAAACAACTAAATTCAAAGATGTATTTAGACCTCTTGCCTCCACATCCATTTTTATGCCATTTGGAAGGAGACTAAGCAGTCATCTCACTTTAGTCCTGACCTCCCTTCTTCTTGGGCAAACCTTGAAGATTACAGCAACTTCTGTGGCTGCACTACAAAGACTAGAGGAAAGTGACATAGTCTGATAAAACTTTGTCTCTGCATTTTATCACAAAGGTTTTCAGTGAAAAATCACTGCAAGAGAAAAGCAAGCAAAAAGACTTCTTAATGATCAAGTTAAAATGTAATACAGCGTGAATGTCTAAGAGAGGTAAATGCTATAGCACAGTTTGATATATTTGCATGTTTGGAAAGCTTAGATTTTATGGAAATGCTCCTGACAGGTCACATGGCTCAGTGTATTTCCAATCCTTCCTCTAATGCTCACTAGAAATTTTAGAGAGCAAAAAGAAAGAGATGTCAATAAAAATGTAATTAGATTAGATTAGCTGCATCTCAAACCACTGTAATTCAAGTCTAATTGGACAAACCAGGCTCCATTCTCAATTTGATAACACAAAACAAGACTTCAGTTCACATTGGAGGTAGGGGCACTGCTGCATGACAGTTACTGCAAAACCATACCTCAGGTTTGGACCAATTAATTCCACAGTGCAGAAAATGAAGCCTTTTAAGAATCTGCAATCCAGATCTATTCTTGTCCACCAAGCTTTTTACATGAACTGGGCCTGTCATCAGCTTGCTTGCTTAGTACATTCTCAGCACATCCAGCTGTCCCCTCAGTATGGGGTCACTTCAGAAGTTTCAAAGTGAGACTGGATCCATACTTCATGTGAAAGTTAAAATACAGTCTCTACCTTTAAGATGTTAGTGCTTAGAATACAAGATATGAGCAAACACAGAGCAATCTGCCAAACTGGACTATGAATAACAGCACTTCTTGCAGTACTGAAGGTTAAGATGGGAATAATTGTAAATTAACCTGCTATCAAGCATAGGGTTATTTAGTGCTATGTTTGTGTGCATTCCAAATATATTCTCTAAGCTCCCTTTTATTAGCAAAGGACTGTAAAAATGAGAAGGTGAAAATAACACCATTGAAGAATGGCATGGAGAAGAACCCTTTATAAATCCTTATATCAGAATATTTAAATAGCACACCAGGCACCAAGTTACCATACTGCACAGAAAATGCAATGACTCTAACCACTCTGTAGGAGAGAAAGCAAAAGAAAGAGATCACTAATGCCAATTAACTTGGCAAACTGTGAAGAATGCTTTGCAAACCTCAGTAACCACCAGGGATATTTACTGAAGCATGCAGAATCAGACCCAGAGTCTACCAGAGAAGAAAACTGAAGCTTTTCTGTATGTAACATATATTTGTATGTAACTACAATACATAAACTGACCTCATCTACTACTAAGCATAGTAACAGGCCATATCCTGAACTGTATTAATTTAGAAAGACTGGCAAAGCATGGAAGAAGCAAGGTATCTTCCTCTTTTCACAGAATGAAAATGGTAGCAGAAGGAAAATGCTTTATCTAAAGGTCACTGTCAGAATCAGGGCTAGAAATGGCATCTTTTATGTCCTAGTCCAGTTATTTTCACAAAACCAACTTTTCCTGTAATGGTTTGATAGGGAATTACTGAATTCCTACTGTATCTATGCTAGGGACATGGTTTAAACTATTTTTGAAGAAACATTATTCATGTATTTAAGCATTTTTAGTTAATTAAAACACTTCAAATTACATGTGAAATAGAGCCACTTATAAATGGAAAGATTTGACCTTCCTTCTATCAGCAGATTTTATTTTCTACATTGGGACTGCTGCCACAGCACAGTCAAATTATTTGCCACTGTTCTGCACTTAGTATTGTCTTTTCTGTTGCTGTAGCAAACACTCTTGTGGTGCTTCCCTCTAAGTGGCTCTTAAAAATCAATGTAGTACTATTCTGTGAGTCAAGCACTACCAGATCCTTCCCCTCTCTTCATGGAGGGATGGCTCTCATTGTAGTTTGTAGAATTTCCAACAGAGCCTGTCCTAATCAAGAGGAGAAAGGTTAAAAGCTCTTAAAGACGAAGCAGATAAATAATTGGAAAAGCAAGAACAGAGAGCAAAGATCAAAGCACCTGTAACACTTGCTTCACAAAACTGAACAGAGTAGTTGAGGCAGGGTGAGAAATAGCAGTAGAAATAAATACTCTCCAACTACAGAGAAAAAGTTAACATTTTACTAATCTGAACTGAAGTAACATCGACAAACATCACATTTAGAAGTCTCCCTCACATGTCTAACTTATCAAAAGCCACAAGGACTAATGCAACAGACAAGAACTGATACTGAAGCTGGCAGAATGCCTGATGAAGGAATAAACCAAAAAGCCCTCTAGGAAAGAGAAAGAGTCTAATCCAATGTGCTTTAAAAGGGCTTTGGCAGAATGATTCTGAGTATGAGTGCTGGGTCATTTTGACTGATGGAGAAAAAAATTGTGTCAACCTCCAAAATGAGCCAGAGAAGAAAGATCAATCTCAAGAAAGCTACATATATGAGTTTATGGGCAGAAATAAGGCTTGGAATGAAGAGGTGGTGCTTGAGAAGCATTTGAATAGCTGAAAACCTGACCAAACTGCCAAGTGACAGCAAAAGGATAGCAGAATCAATCTAAAGCTCTAGCTGCCAGCTCATAAAGTCAATTAGCAAATGGAAACCAAAATACTGATACCACTATAGCTAGCTTTATTACATGCTTATTTTTACAAGCACTACACTCACCCCATATAATGCAAAAGGCACTGACAACCCTGATTAATGAATCCCTGCAGAACACAAATAGTTAGGCACAGAAGTGGAAACTTAAGACACATTACAACATCACTGAAGAATAATCATCATTTTCTGATCAGAGAGCTGCAACAGCAGTATTCTCCCATCCAGTCTCTCCCTGTGTTTGTGCACTGATCCTCTTAAACCAGTCCAATCACACAACAGAGTATGTATAGCAAGATAAACACAGTAACCAAGGCAAGTATCATCATCAAGACCTAGGCTAATCATGTTATCAAGATACCTTTGCACAGGATATTTTCATATTGCCATTAAACATGACACAAACATCAGGGGAGATTATGAAACTCAACACAAAATATCTAAGTGGAATGTAGCTGCACAGGTGATGTCCTGACTTGAAATGCCTTTTTTAAGGAAATACAAAACTGCTTCTCAGTATAAAGAAATTAAGAATAGCATTGGGATTTGTAAAATGTCTTTGAAACATATGAGAGACTTAACTGCAAGGCCTGTTCAAGTGAAAACCCACACTGTTCTTGCCATTTAGCAGACAAGGACAGACCTCACAGTCACTAACACAGCAGGAGACATCTCCTACAGAAGCTGCCACTTTAACTTCAGTTACAGTTAAGGCAGAAAGTACCTAAGTAGAATGCCCCAAAAGTAATTCAAGTCTTCATTTAATACAGATCACACATTCTCCCTCCTAGAGACTATTAATTTTGTCCTAGATCAGATAAAGAAATCATTTAAAATGAGAAAGATGTGTATTCCACACAGAACAAAAAGTGAACCTTCTTGCTTTGTGCAAGAAAAGAGTTAAGATCTTTTGTGCAGCAAGTTCTACAAAACCTTGACTGGAATTTCTTCCTAACTAGGTAACAGGTACAGATAAGAAGTCAAACAGACATACATTAATATTTAGTGGCTGCTCTCTGAGCAGAGTGACATTAGCCAGTGTTTGCATGCTGATCTTGCAAAAATTTGAGAGAGACCACATTGGAGTTCCTTCTGCTCAGAAAATTAGTTAATCATATTTGACATTTGCCAGAGCCACAGAATGGAGAGAAGAGAATTGGACCTGACATAGTTTTAAAAGAAAAAAAAACAAACCAAAACCAGAACATCACAAATGAATTTCAAGGCTGAATTCAAATAGAGAAACACTGAAGTGATATATACAGAGAATAGCACCCAAGAAAAGATAAAACTAGTGATGAAACAGCAATATTATAATTGGTAATAAACCAGAAGGACTCCTTTTTGTGGGCACAATGAATTGGTTTTGTAACAGTCACAGAATAAATTTCGTTTCTTTTCCCCAGTGTTTCAATTCTTTCTTCTGTCAATGGCTAATTCAGTGCTGAATAAAAGTCACTATATTACTTAAGGGGCAGCACCTTCATGAACCCTCCACATAAAAAGTAGATTTTATTCCATGAGCAACTCATATTTCTAATGACCAGCATGTCATAATACTACACCTTCCCTGTCAAAAGAATAAAATGCTTATTTTGTATCTCAAAATACACAAGAAGCTAGGCATGTAAATGAAAGAGATCGTGCTGGGACACAGAATAAACAACAAAAATATAAAGAGGTCTCTTATTATCACTAGATGAATTAGCATTAATAAACTAGGGCACAAATATTTTTGACAGGACAGGAAAGCAGATTAGCATTGATGAGATGATACAAATGATCTTCCTGAGACATTTAGAGCAGACTTGCTTCAAATGTGCCTCACAGCTTGCAATTATATCACCAGTCAAATAGTTTACATCTAACACCCAGGGCAGAAGATGCAGTATTTGCACACAGGACTAAGACTGCTTTTTGCTTCTCAAATCTAAATCTAATGCAATTTAAGAAAGAATAAATTGCTAATAATTAAACACACACTGAAACTACACCATTTTACTACTATACAGATTCAATATTAGTCACAAAAAAGTAGAAGTCTGCCAAGCCTTTTGAAATGGATTTTCTGTTGGAGTCACAATATCAACAGTGATTTGCATCAGTGATTACCTTAATTAAGCTGCTGTTTACACAAGTAATGTTGATTTACTTTAAATGTTGTTCGGTGTCATTAGACCATTCATTTAATTGTGCAAATTTCCTTTAGCTACAGCCTTTCCCCACCTTCAGTGGGCTGTGAACAGCATCTCTGCTGCAAGAAGTAAATCCAGAGCAAATTTAATACTATACAAGCTTTATACATGTTTCTTGGTGGAAACATTAAGGACCACAGTGCAACCCCTTACCTTATACTACCACATGACAAGGATTTCACTCTAAGCCAGGCATATCCAAGCTTTCTGACCAGGTTACTTATTACAGGCTTGGATAAAAATGTATCCTGTGATTGCTTCCCAGTCCTACAAAGGAACATGTGCTACTCCTGCTCTGCATGATGCTTTGAGTATGTTAAGGAAAAACCCCTGCATCTCTTCCAACTGAGGAGATTCTATGATTCAAGGATTTTTAGCTGGGTATTTTTTTAAAGAACATTAAAAAGACAATTGAAAAACATTTCAAAGGACATGAACCTTTATAAGGATACCTACTGCCTTCAGGATCCACATGTATAGAATAGGCCTTCTATGTAGAGGATTTTTCTGGGGAGGGTTGCAGAGTCAGGTAAAAGCAGGCACTGTGCAGTACCCTCTGCACATTGCACCCAAAAGCCTCACATGTGCCTGTGGCACCTTTTATTTCACTTTAATTCCTTATGTTCTTCGCATCACAGAGTAACACACAGCCTCCTCTCATCTCTGCAACAGAGGAGATCTCCTCCTCTGTTGGAAAATGAGATGTTCCTCAACAGTGATTAAAAAATAAATTAAAATCTTTGTTAGCATTTAGTTTCTGTTTCAATATGTTATATGCACAAAATATTAAATACATGCCTCAGTACTTAAATGCCCCGGACAAGCTCTTAAAACCAAGAAAAGATCAGTCATACTGAGGAACAATAGCCACTAAGTATATTTAAGCATCTGCATTTGAACTTGTAACACTGTAGACTTTCAATGACTAATTATTGGCAGTGCCATGATAATTCCTGGTGATTGGTGTACATAAAGACTGGAATTGTGCTGGAAAAATTAAAAGGTATGTAGGGCATGATAAACTGATCTTATTCAACTTAAATTTTATTATGTGTCACATGAAAGGAAGGAGGAAAAGAATAATCAAAACTCCATAAAGATGAGGAAAAATCAAACTAAAAAATATCTAAGCTATTAATCTTTCCTGATAATTAAGTACTTCAGGATGACTTCTGAAACTCACTTTCATTCAGATGCCTCGTTTATTTTAATTTGGGAGATAATTAGAGGGAAAACAAATCCATCTCCAGAGCAGAATATTTACCTGAGATGCATTTCAGACTTCTCAGTTATTTCCCCTGTGTGTTCTAACTCATTGTTATATGTATCATTAAAACTGTACTTAGATTAATGTCCATTACTTAATTAGCATCCAAAGTTTACAATGTTTGCTGCTGGTCAGAACAGGAATTTTTACAGGTGGTGTTTTTTTTCTAGTAAGAGGCCAAATTTTGCTTTCAGTGCTGCCAGAGGCAATTAGTCTAGCAGAAGTAATACAACAGATAGGTAAACAACTGCCCAGCTTTCTCTCTCCAGTCAATTACCGAGTGATTATCTTTGTCCTGCAAAGAGAGGAATGATGCCATTTCTCTGCAGTTACTGATGGCAACTGGTAGTGCTTAGAGAAGGAACATGGGAGCACATTAGAACTAGCTGAGATGCACTGAAACAAGTGAGAGGCAAGACACAAAGTGAGAGCAAAAGGCAAGAGTAACTGGTGCTCAGTTCTCATCTCAAATCCTTCTACTCTGATGTCAGTCTCCATAGGTGATGGAGTGAGGTCCTTTACCTGACACTTACAGTAAGATCATGTCTCTCTCAAGAAGTTCCATGCACCATGCCCAGCTCAATAAATAGTAAATCTCAGCTGAAAGGTAGGCAGTTGTCACACGAGTTCCTGTATATCCACACAAAAAGTTATCAGAACATTGCCTTTTGCAGAAAGAAATAGGATTGACTTATGGTGAAGACACACAGATATTCATCAACAAGATGCTCTGTAAACCACATTATCCTGAAACAAAAAAAAAGCTTCATCACTGATGAGTTCTGGCTGGGAAGAGCCAATGGTTTATCTCATCACCAACTAATCCTGGTACAAATTACTTAGTACTCAACATGTATCAGAGAAGAATCCTCAGCTGAATGAGTGTTCCACACACACTGGTGCTCTCCATTAATTTATTTCTAATTATCATTTCCCTTTTTTCCACATCTAATATGCAGTTAATGAATGCCTGACATAACTTCAGCAGAAAAGGACATGACTAGTTACATAATTACAGGTTAAAAAATGATCTTCCTTCAGCTCCATGCACTGAAGTAATCTTAAGGGTGAAGGTTTAGTACAGGCAACACACAGTATAGATTGCTTTGCAAGATATTCTGTACATTGACCACATCAGCCTCTGAAAGAATAGTTTGATCTTACAATAATATTAGAATAATATAGAACTCTTAAGTATTATCAGTCATGTCTTGTTCATGGGATCCTGGCTACAAAAGGACTGCAAATTTGCCCTTGAAATCATTGTAGAACATGAATAATGTATTTAAGGTTGCCACTAAGTGCCAAGAGAAGAACAAAATCGATATTCTAGTACAGAGGGAGGCCTATAAGCAAGAACTTCTAGGGACTAAAGAAAGAAAATTTAAGAAGATATTATTTCTCTCAGCCTGATCCCCACCAAAAGCATTTATGTGCAAGCTGCTTCAGGCAGTTCCTCTCATTTCTAGATGATACATTTAACTATGTTTATTATCACAGATCAAGGAAGCAATTTCTAAAGACAATATTCATACTTTTCAGCTCCAATGGGGTGATTAATTCAGAGTAATTTGTGATTTGCAAGCAAATTAATACAGAAATTTACATCTCATGACTGTTTAGGATTAAAAAAAGAGGCCTCAAGTAAAAGCATAAATAAATAAATGTGGGTTACTAAATTGTTTGTACCAGTTCTGAATTAAAGGTATGATACTCCAGGGGAACAAAATCACAGAATCACAGAATGTTAGGAGTTGGAAGAGACCTCAAAAGATCATCTAGTCCAACCCTCCTGTCACAGCAGGATAACTAAAGCCTGATTTACTATAAGTTTGCAAACCTTTTCAGTTCCTTGAGCTTTCTTGCTTCCTTGAGCACTTGCATGGCTCCTTCCACCCATTTTGTACCATGCCACCAATTACTACCCTACAAGCTTTACTGAAAGAGTTAACACTGTGGATGCAAAAGGAATCACACAGACAGTTGTGAACTCACTGTCCTGGGTAAATCAATAGAATTGGGAAAAGTTAATTCACTTTGATAACTACTGCAAGGCACTGATGCAAAACCAAAGCCAACACACTTACTGGATATCCTTTCTTTTTTTTTTCTGAGGGTCCACGAGACGAAGAGTGTCTCTGATAACAGCTACTTTCACTTCTTCATCAACAGGGCTTGGGACATTTTCAAATACTCCAGGAGAAAGCTTTCAATTGCAAAAAAAAGTATACAGTTATTCAGTGCAGAACTAAGGATTATTTATTCTATATTTGCTCAAGCTTCATGCATGTCATACATTTTTAAATGCAAACTGAGAGATTACAGAATACTTCTTAAAGGAGATACAAATACCTTAATATTTTCAGTATGACATTACAACAATTTTTGACAAGTTTCTCTAGTAAATTGAAATATTAAAAAAACCCCACCTTGTTGCCAGCATTACCATCTATATCATGTATACAAACATGGAAAAAATTATTAGCAATCCCCTAAATACAATTAAGTCAGCTGGAGGGGATGATGAATAAATGTATTTATGACAAAGATGATGGAAAGCTTTCACAATTCCAGTAAGTCATACTTCCAGTGTATAAGATTAACAATGATTTCAAAGCAGAAAATTACAGAGAACCTTGGAGGTTTCATATTGGCAGACAGCTTTCATCTTTCAAACAAGTTTAAAAAGAGCCCAAAACCACACCTAAACAATTTCATTCTAATATTGCTATCAGACTGAGAGACCTTACCTCTTGCTCGTGTTCTATCCTCATGCTGGGGTTTGCATTTACTTCTAGTAACATGGGCTTCAAGTTTTTCATCAGGAGAATGTCAAACCCTAAAATCTGTGCATAACAAACAATATGTTACTTCAGTTCTACTCCCAGTCTTCTTCTAGAGAGTGCAATGGTCATCCCTATGTCAACATTTTAGGAGACAGAAACATTTAAAGGACAAAAGAGAAGTAACTGAGAAACATGCTGTATTGCTGAGCAATTAGTGAAACTGTTTGTCTTCAACACTACTGGCTACTTTCACACTACTCCCACCTCTAAACATTACATCTGTCAACGTGGAATTTCAGCAGCTATGACAAATGGGTCTTCAAGGTGCCATCATCATAACTGCATTAGGAAGCTGCAGTTTCATAAGATCTAGAAGATGGAAACTGGAGTGAATACTGCTACCAACAACTCTCCAGACATGTTTATGGTTAGTCGTAACACAGGACAGGAGACTGAGATTTTAAGGTAAAATGTGGGTGAGGAGAACCTAGGCTCTGAGCTCACACAATGCTCTTCAGTGCATGCACTATACCCAACCAGTGATCTGCAACTCACTTTAGAAAAGGAATTAAACAGTCAGAAAATTAATCCATGTGTAGTAATAACTGCATTCCTGGCAGAAATTCCAACCTACCTGGAAGCAAGTTGGCCCAGGCTTTCCTGCTGGTATGTCAGACTGGTAGTAAACTTTCAGTTCTGGTGTCAGTGCAATAATTGTTTTAATCACCAGTGAAATGATATCTGACCACAGCTTTTTGACATCAGCTCCTCTGGAAGACAGTCTGCACAGAATGCTTGAAAAAGTCCTCTTGCTGCCAGTGTTTACACTGTCAGAATGGATGAAATTTCCACTATGGATGTTTAGTGAATAGTTGGTTAAGTGCATAAAAACCTGGTGCAAATTTTTTAGAGTGGGTTCTTGATAGGGCTCTGTACAAAACCTAGAAAGTCCATCTTTGGCTATGTAAATCTCTAAGGGTTCTAAAGACTTCAGTAGGACATACAGACGAATATCAAATTTCAGTTTGTCAACAAGCAATGGTTTGCAGATATACTCCTGGACCACAGCTGGTCGGCTCTGGATGCTTCCTGTCAGCCTGATGTCACTTGGGTCTTTAATGAGGTAGATTCCATCCCCCTGGCACCCTCCATCAGGTTTTACAATGAAAGTGGGCTTCCAGGATGGGTCGCTGTCTTTCAGCATACGAACCTAGAAGGAAAAGAATTACACTTGAAAAACACTAATCTGGGGGGAAGAAGGAATGACACAAGGAAAGCCAACAAACTGCATTCATAAAGAAAAAGGCATTGAAATAACATGATCACATCACTGCTGTAGTAAAGATACTGCCAAAAAGGTAGAAGATAAACAGTGCTGACAAGCACAAAGACAAACAAAAAAGCATGAGTAGGAAACTACTAGTACAGCTAAAAGGACATTTTATTTAACAAGCCTTTGTATAAATGCTTTCAGGAACTTCTTCTTAATGGTATGTACCAATTTAGAGAATGAAATGCTGTATAGCTCATGAGATCCATTTTATTCACCACTAATGTATATGAAACTGCAAAGGTAAACTTTCATGCTGCATTCTGAACAAGGACTGACAAAGACAATCATTAACCTAAGGAAAAGCACCTTAAGTAAATACCATGAATTTACTACACAAAGCATAAAGTATCCCAAAATGAAGGGGCTTCTCAATTATAGCAGAAGTCCCCTAAGGCCTGACATGCAATTACTATGTTTCTGTTCAATGCAAGATAAAGAAAACTCTATTGTCATTTCAACAGCTCGTCTCAGTGGCTTTGATTTGGAAGATCTATTCACAGCACACAATTCAGAACCCTTCTTCAGATGTACCCAGGGTGAAATCAGGAAAGTGAGGAAAACTAGTGGAGGATTTGACAGTGTTTTGTACTAAATCAAAACCTTTGGATGAATCTACCAAGTTCTCCGTTGTTTCCTCAAGCTAGTGCAGATGTTCAGTCTGTGAAGCTCAGAATCAGAAGTTCCCTGCTGCTGTGCTGGTTCAGTGTGAAACACAGTGTGCCCTAGTGTAGGAGCCCTCAAACAGCCAACACCAACATCTACTGGCAGAACACTTTTAAATATGTAAAAAGGCTTAGAACAAGATATATTTCACTTCTTCCACAGAGAAATGCTTCCAGTTGGCAGATTTCTTAAAAGGTTACAGCAAATACTCTCTACTGCTAACACATTAAATTAACAGAATCATTCTGGAAAAGATTTTTTTCCAAAAGACACACACTGACAACTGAACTTCCTAGGTATGGGGTGATGGGACACATCCCCACTCAAAAGGAAACAGCAGGTAAGAAATTCTGACACCTACTAAGACTCTGAGTGTGTGCATAAAGATCATCAAAACACAGAAACAGCAGGAAAAAGGAAAATTACAAAACAAAGCAGAGGTTAGCAAACCAGTCCCTTTTGGTATCAGTTTCTTTCCATTGTTTATCATGCCTTGTCGTGAAAGATCTGTTTGTTGAAGCCAACTTCAATACTTTGTAAGAATGTCACTGGAGAAATCCATGACCTATTTCTGTATTGTTTACAGCAGTTTGGACCTTGATACTTGTGTATCCAGTTCTCTCCTTGCTTTGTACATACCTATGAGTACAGTACAAGCCATTATACTCCTATCTTGACGTTTTTTCCACACTGTGCCCTATATTTTTGGGGCATATTAAGGGAATTTTTTATAACAAATACTAATAAATATGATACAGGGAAGTACCTGTGGTTTGTCAGACCCTAACTTGCCTTCAGAATCCCAGATGTGGCCTTGGCATGATAAAACACAAAGGTAAATTACAGAGAATTACATGATGAGAAAGGTGTCTGCACCCTCATGAAGAAAGCCAGAAGAATAAAAAGGAAAAGAACCTCAGATCTAGACCCAAATGTCCCCAATTCAAAAAACAGTTGAATATGAACTTTTTGCTCAATCCCACTGTAATTTCTACATACTGACTCCAGCAGCTTCATTTCTGGGGCATAAACAGGTTGGGACTGTAACAAACAGCAGCCTTTTATAGATAAACTAGCTTCTTAGAAGCAACAATAAATACCTTTGGAGGTTTTGGTTTTAACAAACTAATGGGAGTTACATAAAGAAGTAAAAAATATTTTTAAAAAGGTAAATATCTATTTTTCTTTCCTAGTTATTCTATCTGTGAGAAAACCAGGTAATCCCACCTGGAACAGTCTGTTAACATTTGGCAGTCCAACACATGATTATTGTAACAAGGTTGTTTTGGCCTTTACACATGTTGAACTGACACATTCATTTAGCAGGGCATGTTTGGAGGCTAATGTCATTCCCAACTGGTTACAGTGACTCAGAATTAAACATGGCACCAATAACTAACCTCTGGATTAAATCTGCACTTTTGTAAACAGCACATATTCACTTAATACTATCTCTCACAAAAAAACCCCACAAAAATCAATACAACTAGGGAATCTTTTTGTAATGCAGCAACCACCTAAACCATCTCAATTGCCCACAAAGCTCACATTCCTAAGAAGCAAAACTAAACTTTGCAAGCTTTAATGCATTTTATTTGAGGATCAAAACAAAAAATCAGGGATACAGTAACTAGGTCACCATGAGGGCCTGACACATCTGCTGAATATCAGCTCTTTCATGTTACATGCACATATCCCACTGCCTAAGTAAATTTTAGTTTATTTATTACTTGTGTAGCAAAAGTTAGAACTGCAGAGACTTGGATGCCTCAATTAGTAGAAGTGAAATTGAGAAAGAAAGGAAGGAAGGAAGTCAGGAAGGATTTAGAGTTATCTTAGATGAATTTTTAAAACTATTCATAAAATATGGCATATTTTACAACATGTAGCAAGGAAAGAATATGAGCCTGTTTAAGCCAGGGAGTTAACAGTGAGTTAAGATGCCTCTGCCCTTCACAAGCATATTTGGAAAAAAGCAGCTACCTGAGGTACAGGCTGACTCAAGACCTGCTGCCACCTCTCCAAAGCCTGTCAGCACTAGCAGTGCTCATCACTATCAGAAGCTGTTTGGGAAGTGGAGTATGAATGTAGTGATCCAACCAGCACATACCAAGGACAAAAAAAACCTCAAGGGAAGTGCTATGAATTGACAACTGGTTTGGAGGTTAAGGACTGAGCAAGCAGTGGAAAATGAATTGCTGCATTACCCTCTTGGGCAGCCCTTTAAGATCATGCTAGAGCAACAGGACCCTAGTGAGGAAGCCTCTGGAGCTCCCTCAGCTCTACTGCTATTCTCTGCTTGTAGATAAAGTCCCTACAGGTGCAAATATAGCTGCATTGATTCCACAAATGTTTAGGAGGAAAGAAATTCTTAGAGCACAAATTATAATTTATCAAAATGCAACTGTAAAGCTCAAGCTTCAATGAACAGATGCTGAAGAACTGTAGCTGATGAAACTCCTAACAGTACTGGCACAGGGAGCCCTAACAAAAAATGCAGCTAAAGAAAACACAGGATGCTAACTAACACATTTATCAGCTCCTTATGTGATTTGGAAGAATAAAGCACTTAAAATCTCTTTTTTTCAGACTGGAGGGATGTCACAGTACAGATCACTCTCTTCCTGCATTCACACATTTTATGGCACCAGACCTGCAGCTGCTGTTCTCTCCATTCAGCCAGACATGTGCTGAATGAAGTTGGTGAGCTGGTTTTACACAGGCCTGTGGCTCACCAGAGTAACTGGAGAGTGACTTTAAGAAGCCTGAGGATATAAGCTAACAAAGAAAAAACTGTCAGTCACCACCATCAGCCTTGGCACTGCACAGTGGAAGAGGAAACACGAGCACAGAGGAAAAGGCTGGGCACTGGTCAGACCATGGCAATTTTGGGACAGCAGCCTCTGCTGCATCGACATTCTGCTTGCTGTTGACCCAGATGGGAGGTGCAGCTCTGCTAGCAATGATGTCCCCAAAGCCTGAAGAACATCTGGCTCCATCCTATCCTAGTAATTTATTTCATTGAGATGCTAAAAGCCTTCCTACTAACTACAGCAGAAATTCAAGATTAATTATTCAGACTATGATTTTTCTCATGGACAAGTGTCACACTAACTCAGTGAAAGATCCTCCTTCAAAATAGGTCACTTTGAGGGATAAAACACCACAATGGAGATCAAGCTTATATAAACTGTGTGAGGATCAAGAGGTCCAAGTAGATCTGCAGGCCTCGATGTGCAAAGAAGGAAAGCAGGATTTATGCTCTAGTCTTTTTACCACTAAAGAATAATCTTCCCCTGATGTGACATTACTCCGCATACTGAAGAAGTTTCTCTGGTTCACCATTGTTAAAGTCAGTATCTCAGAGAGATACTCAATTTATCCTAAACCTCCATGACTAAATATGTCCTGCTGTGACTTTAGTTGTACATACAAAGTGCCAATCATGGTCTGCTAAGGCAGAAAGTAATAAAGAACCTCTATGAAACCAGCCAGGGAAATCTGCCTCCCATTCTCATGCCTGTGGTTCATACCTCAGGCAACTTCTGCTCTGCTACAGCAGCACCTTTTCAAAAAAAGATAATGCTTTCTGGGGACTACTGTTAAAAGATGCAACAGCAATCTGCTTCTGAAGTTCTGCATTCTAGCCATTATTGGTCTCATAGGTGTCATACTTAACTCCTTCCATTTAACAGGAAAAGAAACAATTTTCTCCATCATTTTCTAAGTTCATTTTTTGATGGATATTATTCAGGCTTTCCAGTCCAACAAAACTTACACATGGCAGAGGTAGAAAGGACAGTGGGGAAAGGGAAATAGTGCTACAGGGTCAGCCTGGTTTTCAGCAGATTGACTGTCTTGAAGAAAGCAGATGGTTTCTTGATCTTCAAGGAAATTCCTGACAGTCACCTTCAGATTCTCCACAACCCCCTCAACTACATTCTTCTGAATTCTTATTATGAGGAGGCTTGTCCAGACTTAGGAAATTCAGTCATGCAGGAAAATTAGTTCATTTGAAATGAGATATTTCTGTGTACTCAGCCTGACAGAAGTAAATTGTATTTGAAAAACATGTTAACTGTTTACAGTCAACAGCAAGAGGAGAGTATGATGTATACTAGTATGAAAATCTGATCCAGTTCTTGTCGTGAGGAAACACAGGCTAAATTAATACAGTATTCTGAAACAAATGTACATAATTGGCTGTAAGAGTTGACAGCACAGATACTACAATATGTAAGTCTATGCCTCAGAGGTATCCAGAAGCTGAAAACCTGATTAAATCACCAAAAATATGCCATGCTGGAAAACAGACAGTCCAAATTAGATTCCTATTAAAAATTAATCATACCAGGCCTATTCATCATCCTCTCGGACAACACAGAGAAAGGAGTATGAGAGCAATGAAGGCCCTGGTTTGAATCCTAAGCTTGTCCCTTTTCAGATACTGGAATTTCCTATTAGAAGAAAGTTATTATGACACAGATTCTTCTCTGTGCAGGGGTCATTACCACTACACCTGAGAGATTTGCTTATCTGTAATTCATCTTCTGCTACAGTGACATGTTAGTACATGTAGTACTTACACTGACACAGAACTTGTGGCTTCTGGTAATTAACTATGACATAAAGGACTTTAATGCTAGCAATAGTGAAGGTACAGCAACATGAGTTTTAGCATGACACATCTAGAGCAACATAGTTAGTTGCTGCAGCCCACAACAATACAGCTTTACTTCCAGAAGTACCAGAGATGGCTAAATCACCCTTTGCTCAGGTAAATGCACACATGGCATTCACACATTCACATGTACCCCAGTTCCTATAGGGGTGTGTCTAACATGCAGGCACTGCCAATGCTGTATCGTACTTGTTTGTGAATAAGCTGAAAATTCAGCCTGAGAGAGCTGACATTTTCAGCAGCCTTAGGGGCCCTTGGTTGTAAAGCAAACAAAACCACCTATGAACAAATAAACAACAGGAAAGACTGGAGAGCTCCCACCAAGAAATCATGAAGCTGCAAGTGAGAAGTGTTCTGAACCATTTATGCTTCACAGTGGATTTGGAATTTTTTGGTTTGTATTTTTTTTGTCTTGGAGGGGTCACATCCCAAACTTGTGCTAAGTAGAACATAAACTTACGCAACATAAAATATAGTGTTTGATAACAAGAACTATGCTTTTCTCAAACACAGATGGAAGAACATATGCAAAGGAAACTCCTAGGAGTGTGTTACTGGACATCTGTTATTCTTGGAACAAAAACCAAATCGTTTTCATTCCCATAACTGTTCAACCAGAGAAAAGTCTTTATTTGCAGTGCCACCTGCTGACAGCGTGCAGGTCTGTGCATGGAACCTGATGTACAGACCACGCTGCTCTGTCAGTCAGTGGAGCCTGGGAGCCGAGACAGGCACGATTCCCAAAAGTCATCCCTGCAATCCCAGTGCACCCTTCTGAAAGTTCAATTCCAAGTTATTTGCATGTATCTACCTGTCACTGCTAAACTGGCTGGATAATTTACAGTCCTTTTACAAACTACTCTTATATTTAATGCAGTAAGGCTGAAGCACTGTTTGGATCTCTACTCATTTTCACTGTTACTAGCAGTGCTGTGGCAGTGACCCAGCACACTTCAGAGGATGTTCATGGCTATAACTGGATTGTGGATATGGTAATTACCTAAAAAGTAACACACAGTATAGAAGTCTATTAAAGTCCACACCTTTTTCTCTCACTTTTCCAAGCACAGAATACTACAGAATACAAGAATGCACTGGGCAAGTCAGATGGAGTTAAACATACACAATATTTCTGGCTTAATGTTTGTAATAAACAGAACCAAAACACCAACAAAGAGCATCACTTTTTTCAAAGAAGCTGAAAAAGAATGGCATTTTATTACATTCTGAATACTGAAACAAAGCAACAGTCTGACAAGAGGATCAAGCAAATAATTATTTGGGAAGATGTGAGTATATTTAACAATGCAGAGTATAAAATGATGGTTTGAAGGATTTGGACAGAACAGGCAGGATGGACTAAAAATACTTTAGTGACAAGGAACCTGGTGAAATAGCAGACTCTACACACTACTATACTGGAACCTTCTCAGCCCTTTTAAACTCAGTAGAACATGCAGTGAAAGGTCTTATTGTTCTACCATGTTTAATTTTCAGACATCTCTTCTGGCACTGGAGAGAAGCATAATTGTATTTCATTTTATTTTAGAATACAACAAAACAAAAGCATCCAGACACCGTCTGATGTCAGGCAAACTGAAAACAGATGTCATCCATAGCACCTCAGTGTGATCTAAAACAATCAGGTTGATATAAAAATCTAAAGAATGACATGGAAACAACATCCAACAAGTTACATTATTCTGAGAGTAAAAGTAATCTACCTCATCCACAAAGAGGGGAAGTTCTTCTGGGAGAATCCAGGATCGAGGATAGAAGTTATATTCGAGAGGAAAGAGATCCTGCATTGTTCGCACTGCCCGGCTCAGCGTGATCTTACGTACGGTCTCTGTCATGCCTGGGAAAAGAGCAGACTGGGATTAAAAGGGATGGAAAATCCACACTGAAGTCTCACCCTAAAAGTAAACTGCTATATCATTACTTACCCTACTGGTAGGCACTCTAGGAACTGCTTTCAATAAGCAATTGCTTTCAATGAGGCTGAAAGCCTTTTAGAAATTGAAATCTGAGAAAGTATTTGCAGCATTCCCCTGCCATATTCCATAATGTATGTATTAGTGTGTCATATTAGAAAAAAAATCATCAAAAATACAGCTCAGAATAATAAAGGGAAAGCTTTAGCTGAGTAATAACTGCTGTCTTCACTATACTCCAAAATTATTGCCCTAGCCTGTTACTGTTCCAGGAATAGGTAAAAATTTAATTCAAGTACAATCAACCACTTTGTGTTTACTTTGCATTTCTTTAGGTAACTATTGTCAGAAAGAACAACTTATTTTGTGAGCTGCCAAATTTAGCTGCTTTCCTACAGCTTTCAGTCTCATGCCTGGATCATGCCATATACAGATCCGTGTGAGCTCTGGTAGAAGCTTTTCCCAAGGTTGGGGCATTCAAGGTTACTCTTCTGTTGTTTATATGCTTTCAAGTATTAAGCTCAGTTCATGCTGCAGTTTCTTTCTCAGTGAGAACACCATCTGTGGGCTGCTGTGCTACATGGCCAGCAAATTTCCACAATACTTGTAGGAACTCAGTAGCCTATGACTGCAAATGTCTGCTGAGCATGAATAACTTTGGCCAGGAGGTTCCAAAGGTACAAGGACAGAAAGTGACAGATAACATGTTTGCTGAAGTCTTTTCCATTGGGAACATGACTAAAATGCTGGTTTTTATGGAAGTTTCTAAGTCTTTCTGAGAGCCAAGTCTTTCAGATTCACTGAATCTCTCAGAAGTAGTTAAGAGGAGCATCAAGATCTCCTCTTCAAAAGAAAGAATTAAGTAAAACCCAGCACAAAGCTACTGCAATGTTGCTGGAAATGAGGTCTAGTTCTGAAGGACTTTGCTTTTGACTACTGTGCAGGCCACGTGCTTACCACCCAGAAGCCAGAATATAGAGAGAATAACATTCATCTAACACCTATTTAAACCATCAAATAGCTATACTATCCAATACTTGAAGGTGAACTTCCCACAGACAGAAGAAATTCAGGGTAAATAAAGCATAAAGTTCAATACCTGAGGGTTCTTATTCTCACAGCATACTAACAGCAGCAATAAATCTGAAGTAAAAGGCTTAGATAAGTCAATACCTAAGCTCTTATTTAGAGAGATCTCAGCAGGGATTAAATGAGGAAAAAATGGAGCTTAAAAAAGTAGAGAGTCATCATAAGATGAGGGCTGACATGAACTCTTCAGTATTAAAAAATCCATTTGAGGAACTCTGAGCTTCTGCCTGAGACAGGCCAGAGTACAAAACAAAAGAGATTCTTTCCACTTTGAATCAAAACCAAATCCAAAGGTATAGCACAGTTATCAATGCTAGATAACATACAATAAGTGCACATTTCACTTAAATCACAGCCTAACACTCTTATTATTCTCCTGACTTCATAGATAGGAAGTACTCTTTCCATCAAACACACTTTCTCTACAAAACAAATTTCAGTTCAGAAACTGTTTGAGACACCCATCCTGATATTCTCACCTCCTAAGCAGAAATCACCTACGAAAGCTAGCAACATGCTAAAAATACCATCAGCTGATGAGGCAGATAATTCACATTAAAAACCAGTAAACCACAGAAAAGAGTTAAAATAGTCATGGGTTTAAATCATTTGTTTAAACTCAAAGCAGAAGTAAGGTACCTGGAAACTTGTTGACTTGCCCTGAGAATATATCATTCTCATGAAAGGATACCCCATGCCAGTAGATATCGCACGGCAGGCGTCTGCCAAAAGGGAACTGGAAAAGAGTCAGGAGACAAGATTTGAAGCAATCTGGCAATACCCATTCCTTCCTTATTTTTCTGAACACTCATATTAAGCATAAGCCATCCAAGAACAGTCTTGTGAGTGCCAAAAGAAAATAGGCCCTATATTTGGGTTGCAAAACTGAGAATATTTTGATCAGTTTGAAACTCTAAAGTTCAAGATGTTAACAAACCAGGAAAGATTTCTAGAAACTAAAAACAAATGACTGAGAGGCATGATCTGCACTGAGAAACTCCAAGCTTCTTATCAACCACAATTAAGGCATGACTCATTTGTAATTTAAAGTACTATTACAGGGAATAAATAGAATTTAATTAATAATTTGTTGAGCACATTTATTTATCAAGGACTAAGGCAATTATTTCAACAATATTAAGTATTCCAACAACTTAAGCACTTCTTTTCCCATTCACACAAGATTTCACCATAAATTGGGAGACTGTATAGTTCTCTATTACCAAAAGGATCAATCTTTCTTAAAGTCTGAAGAGCTCTGAAACAGTGCTGCCAATCACTGATAGCAACAGTATGTAGTAGCAGTAAAATAGTTTAAAAAAAGCAAGCTACCAGCAGTAAGAACAAAGGCCCCATGAATTAATTAGCAGTATCAACAACCCAAAGCAAAGAAAAAATACTGTTAAAAAAATCAAACATTTGTAATCCATGTTATAATACTAATAATTAGTTCTGTGTAAAAAGGTGCTCTTACTTTCCACACTTGTCCTCTTAGACACAGAACCATTTGTCAATCAAAAAACCCCCCAATTCCATGTAGCTTAAACACCTATAGCATACATTCACAAGAATCTCTTCTATTATTAGTATAAAGTATACTACATTTCTGACCACAACATTTTTAGGATACACTTGTATGAAATACCTACCACCCTCATTACCCAATGACTTCAGTACCATTTACTTGCTGAAAGAACCACAGCATTATGCAGAAGCTACTTGTTCTTAACTCCAAGTGTATTTTTTCTTGCTTTAAAACATTTCCTTAAGCATTGGGCTTTTTCATTATGACAGAAAAAAACTCATAAAGCTTTTGAGTGAATTACTTTATTTGCTACTTTAATTAAAATTTCAGTTTCCTCAGTAAATAGCCTTGAAAAATTAATTTAAAATGCTAATTGAGCAATGCATCCTCTCTCTGTTTCCTTACTCATAGGGATGAGATATCCAATTTAACAGAGCCAGTGGATTCTTCACTTATTTCATTATTATTCAGCTTGCAAAATCTGGTTTTGTACAAGTGAAAATTAATTCTATTAGTCTCTGAGACACAATCAGTGGCCTTAACCTCTCTCCACTGTTACATCCAGAATACAGATGCAGTACTAGGTCTCAGAACACCCTTCCCACTAAAACTCAAGCCATTTATTTATTTATTAAATGACATTGAAATGAATTAAATTTGCATTTATATAACACTTTTCATCTACAGAAGATATCAAAGCACTTTACAAACTCTGCACAGATATCACTTCACAACAGATGAAGAGTGAGCACCTCTGGACTGGAAAATGGAAGTACTGCAGGACTGTATCGGTGATTTGGATAGCACAGCAACAGCCCCACTCCTGACAAATCAAGATTATTTGGATTTATTCAATAACAGGATCAATCTCAGCTCCTGAAGTAGCTGAGGATTCTTTATTACCTGTGCTATACTTTTACAAAAGAGTAGTGTTAGGAAAGAACAAACAAATTTGATTACTTCGCTCCCTCTGGCAGTGCCAGACAGATACAAGTTATTGCTATTCTGGTAAAAGGCCTTTCTGCCAGCTCCTGGCACAGGGGACTACCTAAAAGGAAAGGTGGATGCTTGAAACAGGTCTCTGTTCTCCTATTAACTTCTGTCTGTGACTACCTGGCATCAGCTGGAACAGCCTCAGATCTGCACAACCTGATGCCAAAGGCAAGACGCTCAGAGTCCCCTGGGGACTGGGGAGCTCAGAGCCATGGCAGGATGGATGTTCCAAGAGTGACTGGAGTCATCCTTGCTACTGTGTGCTTGTCCTACACTGAGAATCTGAAAGTCTGGTCCCAGGATCAGTCACTGCAAACAACTTTTAGGTTGCAAACAATTCATTAACTCTTCAAACAATTTATTTAAACTCTTTCTTATGCAGAGTTAGGGGGTATTTCTCAAAACAAATAAGCAAGGGGCCACAAAGAGAACAGAATTATTACCACAACCTTGACACAATTAATAATCCAAGGCAGTCAAGTTTGTCTGACAGGTCATTTCTACTTTTTGATTAGAAGCCAATAGTTTAAATTGTCTCATGGGTCACTTCAGTCTGTTCCATCACGTTTAATGACAAGTTAAATGACTTGTCTTCTTGTCAGCTTTCCCAAGCATAACATTTCAAACTATTCCTATGCCTCCATGCAGCTACTGAACAGCAAGACAAATGAAACGCTTAATGCTGGGATATTTGATGCCAGAGACATCTGCTTCTTCCATTTTCCTAGTAATTGAAAGCTAGCTGAAGAAATAATTTATTAAGTGATGAATAAACTCAGGATGCAAGCTCAGTTTGTGTCCATTATTTCATTTGGCGTATCATGTTCATTTAAAGAATCTGACACACCAAAATCAGACAGTCCAGTCTAGTGATGGCAGTAATTGCTTGGCTGGCAGGCACATTAAAATTCTGCAAGGCTTTTTAAAAGGTCCACCCCTATGTGTTACCTCAGACAGGGTTATCATGGTTGATGACTTAATTTACTCAAAATTCCCACAGCTGGCAAAAAAAAAAAAAATCATGTTTTCTTCTATCTAGTGCTTATGATAACAGAACCTCAACATTCAAACTGCACTCTCTCAGACCCTTTCATGTATGAATGCCATAGAATAAACTGTTCACCAACATTCACCATGTTTACAGCATTCTTTTTTTTTATTGTCTTAAAATGGCATTTAAAATGAACAACTCTGTAATCACATGGTGTATTATGTTTTACTGCTACAAACTATCAGGGAACATACTGCAATAATAGACTGTTACCGAAACAAAGCTCTTCCAGCAAGTCAGGGTAACTGCAACAAGATTTCAGAACACACAACTTAAAAAAAAACCAACCAACCAAACAAACAACAAACAAACCAAAATCAAAGCCTGTATGACACTGTACTGATGCTATCCATTAGACAGAAAAGGTTACTGATAAAAAGGAGCACACTTTAAAAAAACTATTATGATGTTTCCTGCCCAACAAAATATTCAAGCCCACACACATAGCAGCGAGAACAAAAACAAAAGCAGCAATGGGAAAATTTGTAAAAGGGGGGAGGGAGAAGAAGGATCAAATGTACTAAATCAAAGGCCAAGATGCAATCATCTTGAAAAGTATTATACAAGAAACAGCAGCAGAATAACAGCCCCTGAAACATCAGTATTTAAATATATGCATTTCATTAAGGCTTCTAAGATTTTTTTTCCATATTATTTTATGGATCCTGCAAGAAACAATATCTGTGTTCCCTCTGCTGGCCCTGCTCTAACACTGAAACTATTTATTTCCAAGGCTCTCTGCCCACCAGTGACATTTGTTTGAACAAATATTTCAGTGCTATTTTCCTAAACATTTGAAAGGGAGCACTTTTGAAATTATATCACTTGAATAAAAGTTTTCTTTGGATTTCTCTTCTTAATGTTGTTTATTTTTCTCTTCAAGTCTAGACAAGATCTTGCCTACTGATTCCCTGTGTCTACTGAAGTCTGCTAGCTTGAAGTCAACAGTTTGTCCTGCTTCAATCCCAGAAGAATTCACTTTCATATTTTCCACAATGTAAACTAGTCAGCANTTGGACAAATGCACACTGATAGGAGAAAATACTTTCTTGACAAAAGATAGCATCACACTCATACTTATTTGTAAGCTGGAAAATATACAGAAATACATTACAGTGACTTGTTTATAGGGAATCAATTCTTGGCTACCTAGATGATACAGCCAAGCGTCACAAAATGCCATATTAGGTCTCCACAAAGTGGCCAGAAGAGGAAGCAACAGACTAAAGGAAAAATATCGACTTAATTAATGGTTGGAGGAGAAAGGATATTGAGGGAGACAGTAAACAAAGAAAGATGAAGGAAAGGCAAAAGTGATTGCTGTTGGGGGATGCAGAGCAGGAAGGAGAATGCTGATTAATACAGTGCAGATAGTCAAGAGCAGAAGAAAAGCATGTGAAACAATTCAATTTGCAGGACAGAATACCAAGGGCAAGACAGATATGTAAACCAATAAAATCTCAAGAAATAGAAGGGACAAAATTAACCAGTACATAACCTGTGGGGCTAACATAAATCAGCAATTCAGAAACACCCACTGGAATGGCACTGGGCACCCAGAACGTCAAACTTAGCCATAAGAACAAAGAAATTAAGTGTGACATCTCCCTTGCCCTGTATGTTCACAGAGTAAAACACAGAGCAGTGCTGCTGACAGACACTCCACAGCTGCATGAAGGGGTAAGTGAGATACTCGCAACGGGTTTTAATTTCATGTCTCTGGTGTTTTGTTACTATTCTGCTGTAAGAGCAGGAGTTGAGAACTGAGGTGTTTCTGCAATGAGATCTTGAAATTCTCCCATTGCATTTAAATAACAAAAATCTTGAAACAAAATTTTATGAAGACAGAATGAGAAAGGACTACTCTTCCTGGCTAGGAGCAAATATGTCTGCATAGTATTAGGTATTTAGAACATTATGAATAAAGACAGGTAGTATTTCCTGCCACTCAACCCAGCAGAAAATAAACTTGCAGCATTCAACTGAGGTTAGGAACAACACAGAATACACTGTCTATTCCAAGTCTGTAAAAATTTTGTTTAAAAAGCACCAGGTGTACAGAAATACTAGTATCTTGTAAGTGGGCACCCCAAAGGCAGCTTTGTAAAGTGGAGCAGGTGTCATAGATGATGCTGCTGCACCCTAGAGCTCTGCACACAAAGGAACAGTTCATCCTCAGGCTTTATCCTTCCACTTTATGTCCCACCCAGCTTCCCTCTTCCAAACAGATTACGAGTACCCTTTTTCTTACAGAAGTTCCTCAAAAAGCTCCTACACACCTTCTCAACTTCTGTAAAGCCACTTATAAACTTATTATGGAAATAAAATCTTTACAATTTGAGAACAATTTAGCATCTATAATAAAATATATATCAGAAATATCTTCGGGATTTAAATAGGGAGTTCAAAGGCACCCGTTTTTTGCCAGCTCCCACATTATCATGACTCCAGTACGGAGCGGCAGACACTTAACTCCTCACACAGCACTCCAGTATAGACCAGCAGACACTGAACTCCTCACACAGCACAGGGAAAATGTATGACTTAAGCTATACGAAAAAAAAAAAGCCATAACTTCTCTACAAACAATAATTTAGGAGGCTAAAGCCTGTTATATATGCTTTATTAGGTGGTTTAATATTATTTCATTCATACACAATGCTCTCTGACACGCCTTCAAGATAATCTGCGATGCAGATCCGATTGCCACGGAATCAGACAGCTGAGCTATCGGATCATAACATTTCATCCACTGTCATGAGCCTTATGTCACGTACTCATACTATGAGGGAAAGAAACACAAATTGACACAACACGCCAAACATTTCTACACAGCGGTCGGTTTCTTTCTTGCCCTTTCCAGTGATATGCTTAAGCTTTGAATCATAATATCCGATTACTCGTATTCTAGCTTGCATAACCGGTGATAGCACTCTTAGTCATGAATCAAATCAGCCTCCAGACTTGACATCGAATTAGATGACACGCGTCGCGATGAGCCCCCGGCTCCAGAAGCCCGCTTTGGCGCTGGTTCAGGGAGGCTGGGGGGGAGGAGGAGGAGGAGGAGAAAGAGGAGGAGGGAGAGGTGTGGAAATCCTTTGCCAGAGGTATACCCCAAGGCAACGGAGGAGGGCTTCCCCAGCATCGCCAGCAGAACACCGGGAAGAGCGGCGGCAAGGGCCGGAGCTGGCACCAGCACTAGGCCGGGCCGGGGACCTGCCGGAGCCATAGGCAGGCGGGGAAGGGGAAGGCAGCCCCGGGCAGAGACTCCCGAAAGCCGTGCTCAACGAGCCGGGAGCTGCGGGCGCTCACCTCCTTCCAGCGGAGCTGCCGCAGGCTGATCTTCAGCGCTTCCAGCGAAGTCTTGGCCTTGGAACTGTCCACTGTAACTCGGGGCCGCCGGGTGGCGCGGGCCCCCTCCTCCCCTCCNCCCGCGGCACACTTCCCCAGCCCAACCGCCACCCCCGCTCCCCGCCCGTTGCCATGAGAGCGGAGCAGCAGACGGACCGCGCAAAGGGCCAATCGCCGTCAGGCGGTAACCCCGCTCGTTCCGCCCCGCCAGCGATGACGTACCGTGGCCGCCTCCGCCATTTTGGGAGTGGGCAGAGCCGCATGCGTTTTTCGCAGAGGCCGTTTCGGAAAGCCGCGGGGCGGCCATCTTGGAAGCGGGCGGCGGTGGGAGGGAAATCCTCCCCTGTACGTGGAGGCCGCCTAGACCCTGGCGGTCACCTCCTCAGGGCGGTCGTAGGGGTCTGCCAGCTGTTGGCATTGTCACCGAAACCCTGTCCACGTGTCTTAGAAATTATATCTATTCCTTATTGCGTAGTAGAGTGATTTTCATGTGAGGCAGGGGCCATTACAAAGGCAAAGCGCTGCTCTCAGCCTCAGACCATAGCTCGGCTCTTGATTTCCCTCACCCTTGTCCGGTAATGACCAACTTAAAATCCTGGACTAATGTGCACTATGTAGTTTGATTAGTTTCTGTGTTTTCTTGAATTATTTTCAGCTGAAAGCTGCCTGGAAGTCCATGCACACTCTTACATTGCCCGAGTGAGTCAGATGAAGAAAATACCTTTTTACAAAACACTGCTTCGTCAGTAACGGAATGATTAGTCTCACCAGCAGTTACATGAAAACCTCACCGTATTAATCAAGAGGCGATGAAAGTGAGAACAAGGGAGTGAACAGACTGTTGTCTGCAAAGTAGCAAGCGCTAGGTTTATGGGCTGTAAAGGCGCAGGGCAGGCGGTGGCGCTGTGCCCTGGGAAATCAGCCTGGCTGCAAGAGACTCCAGGTCAGGTGGCAGGCTTGGGAAGAAGGAAAAAAAAAGGCTGCAATAATCAGGATTCTGTGAGAAGGAGCTGTCACTAGAGTCGTGCTCCTGATAAGGAGCAGGGCTGAAAGCAGATGGCAGAAGAAATTGTTTAAATGAAAGTGAAATTTAAATAAATGTAGCAAAAAATTTGGACTTCCAGTTTGCTGCGAGTTAAAATAAAAATGTCATGTCAAACCTAAGCTCCTGACTGTAGAACTCCTCAGACCAGGAGGAGATGTGAATCTATGGTTTACCCTGCCAGATCAGGTTTTAGGAACATCTGGATTAATATCTCATTTTCACCTTACATGTTTCCTGGTATTTTACTGACAGCCCCTGGTGAACATTTTTTTAACATATATGAGAGATTTACCCTTACCAATGTCAGCAGTGCTAAAGAAAAGCTAGGAAAATAGGTAAGATGGGCCAAGACATTAAGAGGCTTCGGAGCATGGGAAATACCAAACAAAATGAATGCAAAGGAGAAATATTTTTATATCTAATTATTATATATCCATATTTTTTACAGGCTAATAATGTACTAGTTGTTTCTCTACCAGAGAAACTGTAATACATCAGATAGCTGGTTTGCACTGTATTGTAGGGATAAAACATTCATTTCATGTTGAGATAAACAGAGATGGCCTGTAGTGTGCAGCATGAAGTCAGACTGTACATGGTGCTCAGGTACTGCAAGGAAGGGGAGTAAAGTATAGGTTGAGTAATAAGGTAGCAAGATAATGCAGGAGAGTGTATCCTGCTGAATACTGCAAGCTGGATCTAGCAGCAGGACAGAAAATACATGAAATCTGTTCCCTGGGAAGAGGAATGGGGAAATTTAAAGTTACTGTGTTCTTGTTTAAACAGCTGAGATCCTTGCCCAGAGGGAGTTGTTGTTAAGAACAAATTGTAACTATCTTGCAATAACAAGTGAACAAGAATGTGTATTCTGTCTGGGAGAACTGTACATCTGTTAGATTGTGCTGGGAGAAATAACCTTGTTTTTTTCTGAATCATCTTCCAATGTCTCAGTGGCAATGCTATTGTAGGTAAGGCAGGACAAGGTGTGCTTTCCTGCACAGGAGGGAATTTGGTGGGGTATTGGTATACACGTATATTTATAAGCACAGTATCACATACCTTCTTCAATCTCAATCTCACAGTATTCTGGCCTTGTAAGAGCCCTGGTCTGACTCCTAATGTAATGTCCCTGTACTTTTATTAGTTAAATTCAGGATACTGAATATATGAGAGGTGCTAGTCTCATTTTGTGGGAGTGGGGAAGGACACTAATTATACAGTATTTTACTTGTCTCTTAGTCTAACTCCACTCTCATTTATCCTAAATTATAACTTACTGGGTCATTGTACCATGATATGGTTAACCAAATGTTTGTGTGTGCAAATACACATCCATGATGTGTACAGATAACTGTCAGTTCCAAGGACAACTCTTGTAGGAAAGCAATTTCACAGATGCAGACCACTGGTGAGTAACATACTGGAGTATCACTCCAGAAATCAGCCTGAACTGTGCCAGCAGGTACTCTGCTTGGATTTGCAGGAATATTCTCACTGAAAACCTGATTCTAAGAATTACACTTTCCCAGGCAGTAAAATGAACAGCATTTCTTTCACACCATGATAATGTGCTGCTCCAAGCAACTCATACTGACAGTGAACTGTACTGCCAGCTTGTGGTGCACAGAATTTGTAAGTTAGATGTGTGAACATATCAAGATTACAAGTTCAATAAGTAACATTTTTCTTAAAACACAAATTTGACTTCTTCTAGTAAGTTTTCTGGTTACTGAATCTAGCTCAAAATTTCTAGCCTTTATCTAGCATCACAGAGACAATAAATATATTCTTTTCTATAGTTCTCTTTTCTAAATGTGGCCAAGACAAGCAAAAGATTAAGTAGCATGTAATTTGCAAAAAGAGCATACACTATTTTAAAATATCATATAAAAATGGCCACCTGCCAGTGGCAAAATGAGAATTATTTGCACAAACACTTGAATTACCATTTTGGAAAAGAGCACATTCCTCAAACTATTATAAAAGCCCTCTCCATCTGTGCCTGGAGTTAATAGTTCCTTTTGCAATGATGGTATCTTCTGTCAGTTGTACTTTCACAACTGGGTAAGAAAGCACTGCTTTAGAAAATGAGAAGGCAGAATTAAAAATATCTAGTAAACAGACTCCACTTGGAAAATGTTAGTGGTGGTGTCATGCTTCAGCCTGGGTTTCAATCTGAAGACATCAACTTATGCTCCCAACGTTTATGTTAGACCACTGAAGATTTGTGGTTGACCTACATAGGCAAACAAAACATTTGCTGCATAGTTGGGGTGGGGGATTTGCATGATAGAAGATGATGCAAATATGCATAATTGTAGATGACATTTTTCATTGCTGAGTCCTGCTGCACAAACTTTAGAACTGGCCATGCATGAAAGAGGCTTGCAATTCTAATGGGCAGATTGCCTGGCCATGCTGCTAAGCTGAACTTCCAAGACATTAAGCTTCTGTTTCTTCTCCAGCAACACAAATGTAGCATAATCATCTAACCAAGCAGACCCTGTACTTGCAGAGGACACATATGATACTGACTGAGGGAGCTGAAACAATGACAGTCCCACATATCACATCAGAGTTCATGTCAAGTGTCAGCTTCAGAGATGCACTCAAAGATTTTGCTTGCGAGTTTTCTCTGTTTTTTCCAAATCCCCAATACAACAGAGAGTAACATGACACTATTTCAGTCAACACTACCCAATTCATGTATTTTTGCCTATGCAGAAGCATTTACAGGACATGGTTGGTGCCCTGAGGCTTACCTGGTTAAGGATTTTCGTTTATCACCTAGTGATCTTGAGTGATAGCTATCTGATGTAAAGCAAGCAAGAGGAACTGCAGGTCAAAACACATTTCTGAACTACTTCATCATTATTATTTTGACAATTTACCTATACAGAAGAATTCAGATTTGTCAGTGGCTGGGGTTTCTCATTTGGTCCCGTTTTTTCTGTTAAAAGGAAACTCAAGATCAATTCATTTAAATGAAGGTTGGGCAGTTACACAGCAGAGAATTCACCTGCTAAATCTCAAAGAGACATCCACAAACACACTGCAACTGTGCCAGCAGGATAGCACACTGGAGACTTTGCTCTAAAAATTGCACCAGCAGCAATACTTACTACTGACACTGATAAAGTCTCATGACAGAACTAGATCTGCCAAGGTAGCAGCCGTGCACAAATCTCTCCGATCTTACAAGTGTGATAGGGAAGTGACTTCCTGTAAGGGACATTTTGATTGCCACTATTGGATGTCTGTCTGGTTGTTCTCAGTATGTCTCATCTTATTTATCATTTAAAATCTTTGCAGCTCTGCTGTGCAGAAATAAGTGGTTAAAATGGTTAGCAGAAGGGAGGCAAATTCCTTGGCATCAAGACTAGGTTTGCTTTGGAAAGCATGCAGTGCCTGTGCAACTCCTTTATCTGAGTTGTAAAGGTAGGTTTGGAAGAAACCTGACAGGATCAGACAGGAGCAACAGCTACCTTCCCTGCAAACCAACTGACAAAACGTTTAAAGAACACCCTGCACAGAATACCCACTACCTGATCTACACCACACTTCAGGTCTCTTCAAAAAATGAAGCTACATAGGAAGGGGAATTGCCATGCAGAGTAAATGTCAATGCAGACGGAGATGTGCAGCCATGTGAGAGAAAGGGAAGGGATGAAATCTTAGTAGCCTGAGCTTCAAAAAGAAAGCTGATATAAACCTGTTCTCTGCAAAAGCACTTGAAGCTGTGAGCCAAGAAGCTGTCTTTGCTGCTTCACTCCTACTGTGTTCAGAGAAATGGGACTTTCTATGTGTGCTTTGCACATCAAAGGAACAACTAGCTCAGTACCTCCATCTGATGCAAACACCCACTATGAAGCCTGGCTAACCTCTCACGTCAAGAAGGGGTAATGCTAGTAGGGGTTTGTTTATAGTAAATCCATGACAAAGTACTGTGTAACTTTTTCATTTCACATATTCCCCCGGTTTTATTCTCCAGAAGAAAAGGCACATGACTTTCTTACTTGCAATGGAGTCAAAGAATTTGTTCTTTTTTGCCCAACAAATGAACTAGAAAGTTAACAGCTTTTTAGCTTTAGCAGCCCTCAAACTTGATCCTCAGACACAGATCCAAACCATTAACCTTAGAAGAGCTAAGCTGCACGAAAAGCCCACAGGAGTTAATCAACATGGAGTATTAAATGCCTCCATTCAATTGTGATCTAACACAAACTGGCACTGCAAGCTTTATTAAATCACAGTTGCCTTATTTTTCTCAGGATTCCCATGAGATATTTCTTTCCCTTTATCCAAAGGGTTTTATAATCTGTGGGATACTGGAGAGCACCAGAACAGAAATAAAAAGACCATTCTCATGACTCCATCCTGCTCTTTATCAGATTAAAAAATGTAACTATCCCAAGTGAAGCCCATGTGCTCCCACTTCTATAAGAATGCTCTTGTGGCAATGGGAGGGTAATGAAGAGGAACTTTCAGCAGCTCAGCACCATGGCAGGTTCATGCATGCCTCAGTTAAAATGCAGTATTGCAGAATCAGTGGAGAGACTCACCAGCAGTGCCCGTGTTAGGTTTTTTCCCCATACTAGTTGAGCTCTGCTGGCATTAGCATCAAAGGAAGCACAAGTATAAGCTGACTGGGTGGCATCTCCTCCTCTTTGGGCTTGGGAGAACCAAAGGACAACCTTGCTCAATCAGTCCAAGGACATTTGCACACAAAATCTAGGCTATTCATTCAGGTCAACAGATATTTTTTAAATCAAGACTTGTACAAGGTAAGTACCATGAAATATTTTAAGTACACACTAGACAACAGCATAGAGATCACACAATCACCAACAAAGAACTCAACTGATGAATCTGCATGTGAGATATGTATCTAGAGTAGCATATTGAACAGAAACCTATGCGTCTTTTTATATCCTTGAAACAAAACTTAAGAGTTACACTGTATAAAAGAGGCATTAGCATAAACATGAATATTTAGAGGATAATGTAATGTTCTAACTTGAAAGAAAAAAAAAATAAAGAAGTCAGTCTGAGAACAGAAAAACTTAGCAAAGGCAGGAGGCTGACCACAGGACCCCTCCCAGCACAAGTGGCAGAATGAGCTGCTAATACCACAAAATACTTGAACATGTAGGCTCACAGTCAGTGAACCAATATTAATTCTTTGGGCTTTTTCTCCCTCTCTTAATTATAAGTTTCTGGATTTTTGGCTCTTGCCCATCTCCCACTGACTTACAAGTACTCAGAGGTGCCAAGAAACAAAAGATTATGCTTCTGAGATGGAGACAGGGAGTGGTGTACTGTCTGCCTGTGGCCAAAATTTTCTCTCTTGCGAATATGAAAGCCATATAAAAGGTCGTGTCCAACAATGTTCAAGCATCTGGCTGGGGACTTATTTGTGTGACAAAAAATTACAACTGATCACTCAACAAATAATTCTAGGGAACCCAGATGAGATCAGTTGGATCACATATAAGCCTCCACCCCTTGGATTCTACACAGTTCCCATTTCTGATCATTCCTGTAAAGGGCAAAGAGCGTGGCTGTACTAAGTCAGAAGGCAAGTCTTGCCATCACAGCTGTGCATGGGCCTCATCCCTTACCTGTGCTGGTATCTGCTGAGAGCTCAGGCACAGCAAGCATCACAGAGCAGCATCTGCGAGGGCTCACCTGCATGTTGGCAGTGCCTCTCCACCAATGTGGAGCTGGAAGCAAGAACAACCAGAGTGCACCCTTACAGTGGTAACATCTGTGCCCACAGCAAAATTCCTCCCAATATAGTCAAGTCAGTAGACACCACTTGTGTGAGAGGCTTCTGACAGAGTACACGTAATAATTATCGACAGAGCGTTAACTCACACTAACACTGGACATACATAATGGTTCTAGTCAACTGTTCTTGAGCAGGAGCTGCAGCGACATCCTAGATTATTATGCACACTGTCACTTGATAAATTCTAACCTGGGAAAGGGAGCAAGTGCTGCTTACATGGTTGATGTCACTTAACTGCCAAAAAAAGTGAACAATTTAATTAAGATGAGACCCTATGCGTAACGTTTGTTCCCAAGAGCACAGTGCTGCAGCTCCCAGCCAAGGCAGCACCACCTGCTCCAGGGGCGGCGGTGGAGACTTCCTTGCTATACATTTATACTGGAGAACCAGGTTTGGGCATTTCTGTGCTGTCGGAGGTTATTGCATGGTATTGCTCTGCATTAACACAGCACCATTAGGCCAGGACAGCCTCAGACACGCACGAAGACAAAACCTCCATAAGCCAAACCTCAATACGACGCTTCAGGGGTTTATTTCCAAGCCTACAAAGAAGACCCTGCAAGATAAAACCTCCCTTGCAGAACCACGGAGCTCTGCTCCTTCCCAAGGGCCAAGGCAGTTCTCACTCAGCGTCCGGGACAATGTCGAACGCAAGATTACCCAAACGGAGGTGCACAAGGCCCGGAGCACCGGCTACAGCGGCGTGTGGCTGAGCTAATGCCGGTCGGGTCGGGGAGCCTCCGAGCCGCCACAGCCGAGCACGGCCCCTAAAAGCAGCGCCCTTCCCCGCGGCCGGCGGCGGCACCGCGGCTAGCAGCGGGGCGAGGCGGGGCGGCCGCGGGGGCAGGGCGGGCTCCCACCGCCCCCCGCATCACATGAGGGAACTTCGGGCCAATGGCGCCGCGGCAGGGGCCGGGGCCTCGCTCGCACCCGCGGACGCTCATTCAAAACGCGGCCGGGCTCGGGCACCGGCAGCCCCGTATCCTTGTGCGTGGGCTCCCCGGGGCCGGGAGCTGCTGGCGGGGATGCCCGGCGGGGCCGCGGCCTGAGGCGGCTTCCCGCCCGCCGCCATGCCGGTGAAGAACCGGTACAACCTGGTGGACGATGGCTGCGACTCCCGCGTCCCGCTGCACAACGAGGAGGCCTTCCAGCACGGCATCCACTTCCAGGCCAAGGTGAGCCCCGGGCGGCGGTGGAGGGCCCGGCGGGGCCCTCGGTCTGGGGGTGCAGCAAGGCCCCCCGCGGGCCTGTCGGAGCCCAGAACCCCTTCCCAGCTCCGGGGGCTCCGGCAGAGGCTTCCCTGGGCAGGTTCCCCCCGCAGCGCTGGTCACTCCTGGCCCTTGCCTGTTGCAGAGCGACCCTGGGCGTAGCTGGCACCGGTAGGGCATGTGGCCACAGGGCTGGTGGCACCGTGGTGCTCGTGGCTGTGCCCCCTCCAGCCTTGCCCATGGGATGCTCCTTCAGCTCTGGAACTGTCGCTAGATCGTGCATACTATGTGCAGTCTAAAGAAATCGTCAATAAATTACAGAAGCCTAGTATTTAATTGTCACAATCAAACAGGTTCTTGCTCTTTTCCCAGCGTTTTCTTTCAGTTGTTTAATCCTTAGAAGCTGCATTGTGCTCTTCGTTTGGAAACTGATCTGTTAAGACTTCTTTTGAGGGCACAGAGGGTACTGCCTGTGCCAGATGCAGGTCCTTGGTGGGTCTGGTGCCTGTCCTGTCCCCCACTTTGTAGGACCCTGTTCCTACCATGGCAAAGTAACACCTCTGTATTCCCCTGAAAGCTAGCAAACTGCTACGTGCTGCTTAGAACCATCTTAGTGCCTTACTCCATCTGACCTGTTCCCTGCATGAAAAGCTGTTCAGGTCAAGGTCTTAATTTAAATGCATGCAGTCCTCGGGTATCAGAAGGATACACCAATATTGTCAGAAATTCTGTATTGATTCATGAAGATGGTCTGGCAGCACAGCATCACTCTCAGAAAGTGACTCCATTGGAATTGACATTCTGTAGACAACACAGGGAATGGGTTTATAATTCATGACAAGAAGAACTGCATTTTGCTGGAGCAACTCTAGATTTCCCTTCCCCTCTTTGCAGGTGGCCTAGCATGGATTAGAAATGGAATTCATGCCTGCTGTCTCCTGAGCTGTAAAGAAGGGGCATATATATTCAAATAAAGCTTTGAAATGCGGATTTTGTGCATTTTCGTTTTCCTGCTAAAAGAGCTGTAAGATTTAAGCAGGAAAATCTCTCTCTTCTTAGGGAAGAGAAACAATCTTTGATTTCCTTTTTTAAATTAACACTTGCTATGCCACAGACTGTGCTGAGGAGAGGAAAAAAACCCCTTATTTTGATTTTTAAAAGATGTGAAGCAACTATAACTGAGTGAAATGTGCTTCTTCAGACTGACAGCTTCAGGCATCCAGAGCTATTCAGAGAGTGGATAACACACTGTTAAGATGTGTGGGTCTGAGATGTGGTTTTCTATGTTACTTTAGTAACAGGCTCGCTGGGTTCTGCTCTGAAGTCTGTCGTTTCCAATTAGGATGCTCATTGTGGGCACATCAGTCAGCTGCAACTCTGACAATGACAAGACTGTAAGTGGCTGCCAGGTGTCTCACACCAGGCTCCTACTGGCCACATTTAGTCTCTAATCTCTACATACCAAACTGTCTCACTTGCCCAATAATCTTCAGGAACAAACTTCAGGAGGTCAGTATAGGTTGCTCTGTGTGGCTGTGCAGAGCTTTGTAAGCTGGTAGGGCACAAGTATGCAAACAGCAAGGCCAGAGCAAGGAGTTTGGGAGAATCAGTTCTGGCTCAGTTACCAGCTCTCCTTTTGTCCCCACCCATTAATTTCTCTTTGGTACTGTGGCCTGTTCTCCACAGCAGCTCTGTTGTTCACAGACAAAAGGCCAGCTGGCTGCACTGAATTATTCTATATTACCTGTGACTGTACTGACAGCCACTGCAGAGCAAGGAAGGAGGTGCCTGCAAACCAAAGAGACCACAGGTCTGGAGCAACATGGATATGCAGGGCAGAGGGACATCCCTTGCTCTGTTGCTTCCCTCCCTGGTGCCCTCAAGCTCTCATGGTCTGAGTGGTTTGACTCTCTTGTGGTTGGCCAAAGGCTATAGTTGAACTAACTGCTCTTAAAAATGCTACTTTGCAAAGGCATTTACAGAAGCATCAGAAAAGCCAGATGACCTTTCAGATTGCTTGCGGTGCCTATTTGAAGGCAGGCAGAAGAGCAGTAAATACTGAGCCAGAACTCGTCTCTGAAAGCCCTATTAAGAAGTTTTTTGAGATAAAACCCGTTGCAAACATTACAGTAGAGAAATAAACCCAGAACTGTGTCAACAACAGTGATAGCTGTAGGGCTGCTCTGAGAAAAGTATTTTGTGTCTGTTCATGTATTGTCACCTTGAATGTTTTTAGAGGGCTTCTGATTAGCTGCCTCATCTCCTCCCCTCTCCACAGGGGAATAACTTCTAAAAAATACCCCACAAATTGAAACCACACACTCAAAAAACCAGATGCAATTCATGGACCAAATGGTCTTGAGAAGGTGACTAAGCTTTTTAACTGCCCTCTGCACCTCCACTAACCTGCCTATGACAGCCATGCAGAGATAGGCTGTTACACTGGGGGAGCTGACAAACCCTGCTGGGTACCTGTCATAGCCAAGTTCAGCACCCTGCCCTTGGCTGCCTGAGCCACAGCTGCAGGACCCGGTGCCAGCCCATGCTGGCAGGACACTGGCATTTCTCATCATGCCACACACCCTCTCAGTCAGATGGCATTTTTCTTGCTCTCATCAACATGCCCTTGACAAGCAAGTCTTTCCTCAGAGCTGTGAGCCATATCACAATATTAATAGCCTTTTGCTCCACTCATGAGGTGACTGTCTAGGACACTCATGTTTTCCTCATTCCCAGCGCTGAGCTGGCAGCTTTGTGCCTCCTCTGCTTGGCAGCAGTGCAGGCAGCACACCTTCTGTCCATCTGTGCTGTCACAGGTACCACTGTACCAACAGGTACACAACCACAGTCTGCTTTGGCACACAAGCGTTACAACCCAGTGTAAGGGGAGAGTACAGGCATCAGAGGGAACAGCACCCAGCAGTAGCAGGAAGCTGTCTGCCTGCAGGTCTTCCCTAACAACCCACGTAGCATCAGCAGCTGACGTTGCTTGCAAGAGAACAGGCAACCAGCTTGCAGAAGTTGTAGGTGTGGTGAGGTGGTAGAGTCAGAGGTGCTGGGAACCCACCACCAGCCTGTGTCTCAGCCCTGAGTAAGCAACCCTGCTAGGACTGATGCTTACACTGAAATGCAGACACCCAGTGCTGAGGGCAGCTGCTATTGCAGCTCAGCCAGGCAGCTTGTTTAGGACTGCAGCTCCCATAAGCAAAGTTGAAAACTAGCTGGTGTAGGATGCATATTTGAGTGGGTTTACCAGGATTCTGCAGACAGCTGTGCTGATCCAACCAAGCAGGGACAATGGTGTCCAGAGGGATGAGGTTAATGTTAGAAATCCATGATCTTCTCCCTGACTTTGATAACATTATCCACAACAGCTACTTCTATCACATCCTGTGTCAAGAGAGTCTAACCAAGCAGGGATTGAATTAGTGAGGGGTGCTGTTTGTTTCGAAGCTGCCTACACCATTAACTTGTGCATTACTTTACAGACATCTTGCTGTTCTGTCTTTCAGTACATTGGTAGCTTGGATGTACCCAGGCCCAACAGCCGTGTGGAGATTGTGGCAGCCATGAGAAGGATTCGGGTAAGTTCAAAAGAGTTGCACCCCAGGTGGAATAAAAAGCTACATTCACTGGAATGACTTGGTTGCCATGTGCTGTTCTGCATTTTCTCCCCCTCTTCCTATCTGGAGCTCAAATCTCAGCACGATCAGGGTTGTAACAAGCCTCTCCAGAAATTCCCAAGGTGTATTAGGATAGACCCAGCCCCTGCTCTTTGCAAAGGGATCAGTTAGCAAAACTCAGACATGAAACCCTAGTCTCTGCTGAGCAGGTATAGAGATTTACTTAGCCTGTTTGGGTTTTTGCCTGTGTGAAAAATGAGATGTACACAATCTGCTCTACAAAAGCACTCAAATTCATTGACAGTTGCAAATATATTATTATGTATTGAAATATCAGTGGCCTGGCAGATGTTTTGTATGTAAATCCCATCAGACTAGACTTTGTGGATTCTGCTGCTCATGGAATAATTTGCTCCTTTCCCCCATCCTCCAACACAGTTTTACAGTTCCTGTTTCTCATTATCAGCTCTGGGCTCTTCCTTCTCTAGCCTTTTATTCTGCAGAACAGCCTGTGAACGGTCACCAGATTTAGCTATGATTAGCATGGTGGCTACCTTACATCTGCATGTATAACCAGTTCAAGTGGACCTGCCCCAAAAGGCAGTACAGCTGTTGTGCCAGGCTGAAGTTTTGCAGGGGTCTTAATTCTGGGGCTGTTCATATGTCTCACATCAGCTGAAGCAGGTTTGAGAATCTTTTCTTTAAAGCTTTGAAGGGATTATCCTATTTCCCCCTCACACCCCCCACAGTATTTAACCAGCTAATTTTCATTTAGAATAGAGCTTTTTAAACTTAGCCTGCAACTGGCTGGGGAGCTGATTTATTCATCTCCAGCCAAGCTCAGAAATTACATTCCCCTGCCTTTTCCTGCTCAGACTATTAGCACAGCTTTTGCTGAGAACACAGTGCAGCAGCAGTCTAAATTGCCTAGTTATTTATGGAAGAGGTGAACATCTATAGGAAGCAAAGGCAATAAGTGAGGACTAACACCAGCATCTAAACTGCTATGGAACTGTTAGTAATTTTTGATCTTAATCAATGTTTAGCATCCAATTTGACACTGCACTTCTGCTGATCTTTGACTGGATAGCAGCCTTACAAGAAAAAGCAGAGTATTTTAACATCAGTTTCTAGAAAGCATTGCATTCTGTTTTCACACGTTGCTATTGCCATGATGGTGTCTAGCTCAGAGCCTTGGCAGTGTGGTAGCATGCTCGAGTGCTACATGAAGCACATAAGAAACCACTCTGCATTCATGTATGCCATCAGTTACTCTTAACACACAATATTTTTAAAGTAGGCATCCTGTATTCTATACTGGGTTTTTAATCTTGGAAACCCTTTCCAAAAAGGGAGGGCTTCCCTTTTCATGTGCATATTGTACAGCAGGACCTTATTCAGACACTTCCTGGCTGCTGAGCAGAAGATGCTCCTCTATTGAAGATAGTTAATTGGCACTGATCCTTAATTAGAGCATAAAGAATGAACTGGGAGGTCTTTGAAGAGAATTCTAGTGCATAGACTACACAACCTAGGAACTGAGGGAAGATGGGGCTTATTTATGTAGCATTCATTTGCATGCAGTGGCCTTGGCTATATTAGAGTTTTTTCCCATGGACTCTCAGCACCATCAGTTGCAACTGGGAGGAAATACTGGGAGAAGCTATTGGTGGAAACTAGTATTTTGCTACCATCTTATTGTGAGTGGTAGTGCCTGTTTGTACAGCAAGAGTGAGAAGGGTCCTGCAGCCCTGCCAAGTGTTGGCAGGGGCATGTTGTGCTGAAGCTTTTACCCTTTGTGCACTCCAGTGTTCCACTGGAATTCTCTACTGGAGCAGAAGAGAAGTCACACAGTACCAGCCCCAGCACAACATTTCCTGTGCCCTGTGACATGGGAGGGGGCAGTGTGAGCCATCACCAGAGCAGTCACTGACAGGGCCAGCTGAGCACGGGACAGGCTGTTACTCATTGCTTCTGCCACTCCAGAAGGGACTAGGGAGGAGGATGAGGAGTCACAGCTCTCTATTTTCCAGGCTCTGACAGAGCTGGTTACTCTAGTTATTCATTAGTAAGTTCCTACCATGTCTGATTCTCATCCCCAGTCTGTGATTAAAAGTGCTTGCCTGAAGGAGGGGAAAATACCCAAAACCCACACCACCGACTTGCTACCTAGCACTCAAAGTTGTCCTTAGAGTGTGGAGAGAGAGAAGAGGTGGTAAGAAAAGTAGCAAGTGCAGTTGCTGAATCTACTCCTTGGCATCTTACTATCTTGTGTTTTGTACTGGGCTCTTTTGCCAGTTGCATATGAATTATGCCAGGGAACCTGGGAGGAGTTCAGTGACATTCTCCACACCTTAGCAGAGCAGTCTGCTTGCAGACTTCAGGACACACAGAGCACACAGGCTATAGGACATTAGCCCCAGAGCCTCAAGTGAGGTGTTTTAACATTAGTCTGCTGAAATGGTGACCTGCTCTTTTGCAGTATTTAAGATACACTCTTATAGTAAAACTTAAATCCATATTCCTGGCATTCTCATAGTAGAGCTTAAATCCATGTTCCTGACTGAATGGATGCTTGTAGAATTGTTAGCAATACCCCATTAGTCACCCATTAGATTCCCATTTCATAACAGACTGGAAAACCTTGTCTCATCATGTTCTATGCTTCCACAGGAGGGAATGCAAATGCAATAGCTAGAACAGGGAAGCTGCTGTTCTTAGTGTCCCATTATGCAGAGCTAGACAACTTTTAAGTTTGCTAATCCTCCCAGTGGATTATTAGCTGTATACAGCTGCCATGTTATTATATGACTGTCAAGCTAATCCTCTACCTCCTCTTACTCTGGCATGGGAGGTGGTGAAATTACTTTGCTACTTGAATAAGTACACTGTGCTCTGACAGGCACATCGAGTTGCTGTTTTAGAGAGTCCAATTCACTGTGCAGTTCTAAGCACCCAGTGCAGGCAGGTGTTTCTCACCTCCCAGGGAGATGCAGCATGCCACATCTGCTGTCTCCTGCTGCCTGAGGCCATCCAGGTCTGGATGCCTGGCAGCACCTGCTCATGATCCTACATTTGCAGTCAGCGTTCTGGTGGAGCTGGCTTTGTGCTGAAGTGGCTTCATCTGCAGTTATTTGAGCCTTCTCAGCACTCTGAGGAGGTTATATACAATATAAGACTTTTCTTCCTGGACAAGTCAAGTGGCAGCTAATGTGAAGAATGTTCAAGTCCTTTGGGGGCCCAAAGAGCTCCCTGGTTCAGCAGGGTTATCCTTTCCCTAGACGCATGACTCCTGGCTGCCTGTTAGTGAACAACTGTATAGCTAAGTTGTTCCCTTACCCAGGTGAAGGCTCTTGTGGAAGTTAGGAGGAAAGGTGTTTTGGAGCCCACACAGCACTGAAACAGTAACAGGAAAGCTTGGCTAATCATGCTTGTGGGTGTAGACCATGGGGTAAAGATGCTGTTTGTAAAACAGAAAACACCTCCTTGAAGCTCCTGAGGTTGCTTGGGAAACCTGAGAGACCTGGGAATGGATGGCCTGTATGTGAAGGGTTCAGTACATGTTCTGCATCCATCCCCCTGCTTCCACAGAGCTAGCATTGACCAGAGGAGAAGCAGTCAGTTGTTGCCTTCCTGGAACAACACTACGCTCAGACCAGCACTTCACAGCCAGTCAAGCAGCCCTGGTGAAGTGCTGCTATTCTGAGTTGTACAAGGACATGGCAGAAGTGTCAAAGCCTGTCATCTCCAGACACCCTGCTGTCAGCAATTCCCCAAGTCATTCCATTTAATTACCTTTAAGGCACAGAATCAGTTTCCCTGGAATTTGTACTTAAAGAGTCTATGAAGCCTAGAAATTTCAGGTTTGTTTGGAAGGTCTAGCTTGGACCTAAGCAGGTATCAACACTCAGAAAGGAGCCAGGTGTTGGATTATTTAATCATAAGGAAACAGCCAACTGGTGCTGTGCCCAGCCAAGTACCAGGACAAACAAACAGGAGGCAGGCAGCTAGACTAATGTGTTTCTTCTGTTACCTCCACATTTCTTAGGCTTAATTTAATTGAGAAGTCTTTTTCCCCAGAGGCCAGTGTGCCAGAGAAGCAGAAACATTTATAAACCTTGACACAGGATACATCAGAAATGCTCAAGCTCTCCTTGGCATGAGAAGTAGGTTCTCACTTTAGTCTACCTCTTACCCTGATTATTCTTGCTGCATCCATGCTCTTAAGCAGGCCCTCAACACTTTGCAGATTCTCCACATGGTATTCTAGTGAGGCAGTACAATCTAGCCACACTGTAAGTCAATAACTGCCCAATATCGACTGGCACTGTTGAAATGTGACATGACATAAGTTTAAAGTCAAGATGAGAAGTTAAAATCCTACAGTGAACTTTGTGGTACAGAGGCAGCAGGGACAGCTGCCCAGAACCTACCTCTCCTGCACCCCAGCAGCTCCCAGTCTGATAGCTGGGCTGGCTTCATACAGCAGCTTACACTTGAAGCCATGCCAGGCTGTAAATTGCAGTGGTTCAGGAGCAAATAGGAATGTTATTTATCTGCTCTTGCTACAGGAGGAGAGGAGTCAGGTGGACAGCTGGCAGAGGGCAGGGTGACTGCCTTCAGTGATCTCGGATTAATTTATCACTCAGTGGCAGACTTGAAAGATAGAGATGTTTAATAGACTTGTTCATGAGATTCTTCTAGAACATGTTTGCTTCAGTTTTCCCAGGCATACAGCCTTCTTCACACAGAAGAGAAGTTCACCAAGACAAGCACTGCATAGATTCCTCTGATGTATTCTGCCTGTAAGCCCTTCCCAAGTTATTATGCTTGGAGCTAAGTTTTCCTGCCAGCTTGATATTAATCTGATCTGGAGGTGTGATCAGTACTAAAAAACGATAGAAGCTGAACTCCTAGCTGCTGGGTTTCTTGGTTAGTGTTTGCAGCCTCTCCCACTAGAATGAAGTTACTTGGTCCACTGCAGCTGAAGCAGACTCAAACTTGGGAAACTGTTGGAGCACTTGCCCTGGTACAGACCTCTCTAACTGCACACCAGGATCTGTTGTTGTTGGATGGGAGTTGTTGCTGCTGTAGTTCCTGGAGGCCTTTTCCTTTCAACCTCTTTGGAAGAGCATCCAAATGCTCAGCTAATGACAGCCCTGGGCTGTGAAAGAAAACAGTCTTAGTGACTTAAAAATATTTCAGCAGTCTTCAGACTGCTGGTGTGGACCTTTCTTTAAGTCTCAGCTGGGCCATATCAGTTCACCCAAGGCCTTTAAATAAATGTTGTCATCACATAGTGACATTCACTAGATCACATGAGGAGCAGTAATGTAGAAGATAGTCCCATGCTGGTTGGGGCTCCAATCAACTAGACTGAAAAAAACATGCAGGCAGACAGCAGACCTGATGGGAAGATGAGAGAAGAACTTGAGAGACAAGCTTCCCCAAGCCTGTATGTTCCTCTTCCTCCTCCTTCTCCATACCAAAAGGACTATATGTTTACCCCAAAGTATGCTCCAAGAGAGCATTTTCTTCTAGGATACCTTCCCTGCTTCTCTAGAGACCCATGTCAGGGTGGCTTACACTGATACACACTGGACAGAGCCTGCAGCTGCCAGGAAAGCACATTGGGTTTAAGTGTAGAGAGTGTACATGAGCATGTACAAACTTGCTCTGATACCTTTTGCAGAAAGCTTGGTGTCAGTTTTGGCTCTTCTCCAAAACAGAGGCTTAGGAAAGATTCAGGCAGCTTCATGCAGGCAGTACCTGATCAGACTATAGTCAATCCTCAGCAGAGCCTACAAGTCTACCACAAAAAAACCCAAGCCTGAGGAACTTGCACTGGTGACTTGGAAGGAAATTTACAGGTGATCATACATGGCTTTGTGTCCTTTGCCTACTCTTTGGACCTTTCTGTACTTCTGTGTCCCTGTCCAGCAGCCCATACACCTCTGCCTGCAACCTTACCTACCATCTGCTTTATTAAGGGTACCAGTCCTACCAGTCAGCACAACAAAGCTACAGGCACAGAGAAAAACAAGTCTCCCAGACAGGCAGGCTAAGAAAGCTGAGATTGGCACAAAGGCATCAAGAGCAGAGGGGGTGACTTGGCTCAAGGCATCCCTGCCATACAGTGTTTCTCTGCCCCAGGTACCTGGTGCCCCAGGCAGGGCTGTGTACCATTACCTGGCCTCCCTGCAGAGCTGCTCAGCTCCAGGCACAATGGTCTCAGAAACAGCAGTTACTCCCAGAGTCCCATCCATGACAGGCATCTGAGCCAGTTTAAGGTTTCTACCTCACAAGATTAAGCTAATTGGTTTTACCTTCCCAGGCCCTGGCAAAATAGAGCAAGTGTTTTCAGAATGGTAATTAAGTGTTAATTGCAGCTAAGTTTAGCCCTAATGCCTCATTAGTTTGTTTTCCTCTATTTGTTGCAGCTATAGCAGAGTCTCCTGCTCAGGGGTGGGGACCACGCTGGCTTCCCAGGAGGCAGAAAAGTCCTGCAGGGGTCTTACCTGAGCCATGCCAGGGAGCCTCTCACCTCCTCCTACCCGAGAGGAGGAGATCTGGGTGAGGAGACAGAAACCCTCAGACCTGAACACTGTAGTTAGCATCCAGGCAGCAGCTCTGCAGGTGTCCCTGGTGTGCCCAGACACATTTTCATGGTACAGTGGATTTTGTGTCCTTCCCTGTTACACCTTTGCTGAAGCCTTCACCACACCAGACCCCTTAGCAGGTTCTTTCTCCTCACCCATCCTAGAGGAACAGTTAGTGAGTTTAACAAGGACAGGCAGTACTGAAACCTCTCTGTGCAGTGCTCTGCTCTACTGAAAAACATTTTACTGTTCCACACTGCAGACAGTACCTGAGTTTGGTTCTCATGGTCTGTTTGCTGGTCTTGAAGAAGATAATGGAGATGTGGTTGGAAGGAGAAGCCACCTTACATGAGGAGATGACAGCCACATTACAGGTCTTACCTTTCTGCAGTACAGGCACTGCCAGGATTTTGAGGAAGGAGGTGATCCCTCTGGTAGAAGGTCTGGTAGGAGTCCATTTCTCCAGGCAAAGTAAGTAGCCTCAGGTGGAGACTGCAGCAGGACCTTCTCTTGTGGTAGAGCCACAAACTTCCTAGCCATTGCTCCTTACCCTGTTCCCACCCAACTGCCAAGAAGGGTTTAGTTCCCTGCCACTAAGTTTTATAACCTCTCCCCTTTCCCAGTATGCTCTGCAGCCCTCATTAGCCAAAACACCTGGTGGAACTCTATCTCCCAGAGGTCCTTTGCTATGAAGGCTGAAGGGAGTTGTTTGAAGGGTAAGGAATGCTAGGTGCAGCTCCTTGGGCTTCTCTGTGTGCTCTCCAGCCTGTGGTCACCTTGGCAGGCTCCAGTGTGTTTCATGCACAGGCTGCTTTACTAGCTGTGCAGAAAATCTAATGGTCATAAACTGAAGAACAGGATTTAAAGATGTAGAAGCTGCTTTTCTGGGAGAACTGAGCCTGCCATATCTCAGGCTAGCCCAGGATTGGTTAATCCAGTTTCTGCTCTTTGTATTATCATAACACAAAGGGGAGAAACTCTTAATGAGATGTTTTTGCAGTGGTGTCATGCAGAGTGTTTCTAGGCAGCTTTGTGTGGCTGTGGTGAACTGACTATGCTCTGCTTATACATCTTGAGTGGGAGGAGAGGAATAAATGCTCTGAGATTGCACAAGAAACCAGCCTTCTGCTCACTGCTTGGGGATGTCTCACTATGCCAGAGCCACCTCAGTGACTTACAGTCTCTTGCAGATTTCCATCCTGCTCATCTGCAACCCCAAATCACCTCTGGCCTTCTTGCCACAGAATAATAATGATGAGTTATCTTCTGCCAATTAACTTCTCAGCTGAAATGAGTGGGGAGTGGTCTAGCTGTGAATACAGGCCACTGGAACAGAGGACAGCTTAGAGATTTTTCAGTAGCCACATGCTATGACCTAGTTTTTGAGAAGTGACTGGTGGTAATAGATGCTTCAGTTCTTATACCCTGTTCAGAGAGTGTGCTGTGTATGATTGATAACAGATGGATGGAGGGATCAGGCAGTGAAATGTGTCATCTCCAAGCAACAGCAACCTTTCTGTGCCTTCCTCACATTGCTGAGAACTGGATGGCTTCTCCAACGAGGGGGTGGAACTAGTGAGGCATATTAATATTGTTTTCCAGAAGAGTCATAGTAGATTGGAGTATGGTTGGAGGCTAATAAAAGCTGAAGTAAAATGTTAGTACTAAATAGAACAAGACAGAGCATATTGTCTGTTGCTGAATCTCAGCAATGAGGCAGGAACCTTTTAATTGTAAAATAGTGTCTTCAACAACATTATTATATTACCAAAGCATTTGATTTCACAAGCTAAAATAGCAGTGTATAAAATCTCTGCAGAGCTTTTATCTAGTTTGAAATAAAGTCACTTTTTCACCATGATGTTACTGTTAGTAGAGTATTGCAGAGATGAAAGATACTGGCTTTCCAATTCCATTGTGGTGTAGAACAATCACCACCACTCAAAGCTGCTTCTTTATTGGTCTCTGAATAAATAGAATTGAGATGGCAGCCAGGGTGGTAGTGAGCAGATTGGATTAGCTTGGTAACAAGGAGGTGCCTGAATTTGAGTGACAACTGCATGGGCAAGGGCACAGAAGCTGGGATTGCCCATGGTGTGGACTGCCTTTGCTGTGCTGGTGGAGCAGAGACCCTCCTTGTGTGGCTGGTGTGAATGCATGTGTGGATTTCCTCTAGAGCAGGTTGACATGTTTCAGGAACCAAACAGTGGTCCATGAAAAAACAAACACTTCAAGCTGTCCCATGGGTGAAGCTATCTGCATGCAGGGAAAAATCAATACAAACCCCCAGCTTTTATCTGTGGTGTAAGCTCATGCTTTGAGCTCAGCCTCACTGGCTCTCTTAGGTTAAGAGTGTCTGCACTGGACACAAGAGAAAGGCTAGACCTGGTGCTCCAACACTGGGTGCTTTTGCAGATGCTGTCATGATTTTATCCAGTACTAAGGCCCTCTGTACTTTATGGATTGGTGTTCTGAGGAGAGGGGAACCTCAGGGACCATGACCACAAAGCAGAATTCTGCCTGTTAAAATAAGGTTTGCTGACAATAGCTTTGTTCTGCTGTTGCTCTCTTCATTCTGCTTTTGCTCTGTACTAAATGAGGCCTGAAGGCAAACAGAATTGGTGCTACTTAACATAATACTTTTACAAACTACTTCATGTATTCATCAAAACATTTGATGATTCTATGTTTTGACCAAATAACTCCATGATAAATCTACAGAACAAAAATCTTGCCTGGATCCCTGGAGGAAAGGATACTTTGATGAGAGCAGGGATTTTTCATAGGCATTACAGAATAGTTGTTTCCTGCAGCAGTGATTAGACAATCTCTGAATGGCCTTTCCCTGCAGCAGATGGGTTATTTGGACTAATTGGCAACCACCTGACTGTTTTCAAGACACCTGAGTCACTTCCCCCTTCAGCCTTCTGTCACTGTGCTGCTATGCAGTGGGTCTGCTGCAGGGGAAGATGTGGCCCCTCACATTGCAGAAAGCATCTCAGGCCAGGGCCCCATATCACCCTCCAGCCTGCACAGCCAAGTTCAGCAGCCTCCAGGAATACCACCAAACTCTCTGAGCTCCAGAGTTTTCTTTCTAAAATCAAATTATTTTTGTCACAGGAAGAAGAGCAGTGAGACATGTTAAGACTAGATGCAGTGTGACAGAGGACTGGGCATTTACAGCTTCAGGCACATGGATCCTTTGTTAAATCTGGCCCAGATGCTGGTGCCTGCCATCAACACTTGCTGCCTTTCTGAGGGCCTGTACCTACCATAGAGCTGTATGCAGTTCATGAAGCACTAAGGTTCAGTGCTCTCAAGCCATCATGGACCAGTTCAGTCCTGCTGCAGCCTGTGCCCCTGCTGTTAATGATTATGGGATCTAAACATCCAGCCCAGGCACTTTTCCTTACTTTCATATTGTTGCCCCCCAGGGCAATGCTGGTCTCCCACTCATCTTGCTTCCAAGCTGAGGGCAGGAGAAGCTGTGATTTGGGGCAGGGAACACTGTGGTTAATCATTGACCTGTATGTGAACAGTGCAGGATGCATTAATGTCCACAGCTTCACACCTAGCTGCTGACACCATTGCTAGCCCAGGGGCACTGGGGAACAGAGCCGGCACCAGGAAAGTGGAACTGAGCATCAGCCTCGAGGGTGACTGCCAGTCACTGCTGAGCAGGGAACAACAGCATGTTATAGCTGTGTTTGCAGTGCAAGCAGGGCACAGCCAGGTGGGTTCCTACTCTTTGTGCCTGTCTGTGACAAGTTCTTCATCTTTACATACCAGTCTGTGAGGTAGCTGCGTGTCCAGCAGAGGACCCTGGCACATGCTTCCAGGAGACCTGGGCACATATACTGCCCAGCACCACAAGCTGACAAACAAATCATCCAGTAGCCTCTTGTCCAAGAGCCTGAAAGCCCAGCTCAGGCTGCTTACCTCTGCCTGTGATGCTCTGATACAGTTTTGATGACAAGACCTCTGTTACAGTAAATACTGATACCATAAAACCCCCTTTCTCCATAATTCCACTATCTAAACCCAGGCATTTCTCTTAGCATGCTTCACTAACCTCATAGCTCCCCTGAGGCTAATGAGTCCTTGAACTGATTAATACTCTGGAGTTTTGGAAATGACACAATTAGTTGTGAGTTTTCTTTCTTTTAGAGTAACAGTTTGTTTCCAAATCTGAGTAAGACTTTATGAAAAATGAGAAGAACCCAGAGACCTTCCTTTGGATTTAGGGATTGCCACAAAGAAGAGTTTCCATAGTCTCCTGGCAATTTTTAGGATTCAATAATTCCTAACCAAGGGCCACTTGGTGAGAAGCAGCATGCCAGTTGTGCTGTGCCATGCCTGGCTCTGCTCAGGTCTTCACATCCTGGGTGCTGCCCAGAAGCAGCCTGGCAGGAGAGGGGTGAGCTCCCTTCTGTCTTTGCTTCTGCTGTATTCCAGAAATGTGCATGATACAAGAGCTCTTGGGCAAATTTCAAAAGACATTTGTGCTCTGCATGTTGTTGAGAACAGTCCAGATTCCTCCTGAAGTCAATGGGAATTAGGAATTGTGTGCTTTAGAAAATCCTTCTTAATAGCTGCATCTAAACATCAGACCTGACTGCTGATTTTAGTAAGAAGACAGAATCTTTTAAGTACTGCATGCCACATCTTCACTGACAGGCCTCATACCCAGAGTTCCTGTGTCCTCACAGTGACCAACCCCCTCCAAGCTCAATGGCCTGGTCCTGGCTGGAACTGCTGTACTGTTGGTGCTCTCAAATGCAGACACATCCTTTCTGTGCAGTGCTTGGAGACCAACCATAAGTCACTGGGCTTTCTGTAAGATGTTTTCTCCAAGTGGAACTGTAGGAGATCAATAGTATTAATAGCTACACAGAAAAAGTCTCCCTGCTTGGCAATAAAGTAGATTATGTCAGTCCCTGACTGTCTCAGCCCCACACATAGCAAGGCTGGTCATGGAAGTTGCTGGCATTGAGCAGTAGAAAGGTTTAGCTGCACCCAGGGCTTGAGCTGTCAAAGAGAACAAAGCCTGAATGCACCTAGCAAAGGAGGCATGAAACCTGGTCTGCACATAGCAGCACTCTAGGCAGCTCAGCATCCCTCCATTTTCATTCTGGTCTAGTTTGTAATCAAGACCTGTTTCTGAATGCAAATGGATATCAAATCTTCAGTCTATCTTGAATTCTGCTTGCTCAGAGATAGAGGTGCCAAGTCCAGCTTCCTACATCTGCTGTAGATATGCAAAGAAAATGCTAATTTCCCTAGTAGGTGGCTAGAAGAAACCACAAGACAGAGCTGGAGGACAGCACCCAAGATGCATATGAGGTGTGATAGCAAGTTTAGAACCCAGGAGATGGTCCCTCCCTGCAGCATTTACCAAAAGCAGGTGTTAGTCATGCAGATGTAGCTTCTCCAGATTCTCAACAGCAAACTAGATTCCTCCTTCTTCTTTGGATAAGTATCCACCCTGGGCTGACATCCTCAGCATCACTCTCCCCCACATCCTCAAATCAGATGCTTCGTGGAGGAGGCTGCAGCTACCCGGTTTCTCCTGGCTGCAAGGCAGGATGGGTGGAGTGAAGAACCACAGTAGGTCACATCAGGCCTTCTTGGGAGCAGGGGCTGGGTTGTCTTAGTTATCTATTTGAACAGCTGGGACTTTTCTCCTCTGCCTTCTACATCTTACCTTCAGCTGCCTGTCCTGAGGAGCACTGACACTTCCTCTCCATCCCTGCACGCAGAGCATGGCTTACCTGCCTGCCTCTCCAGCTGCCTTTGCCTCTGCTTTGACTACCTACACTAAAATAGCATCATTACATAAGCACAGGGGGAAGTGCTGCATTATTTAGAGGCCTGGAATCCTGGCACCTGCCTTTGTCAGAGCCTTAGCATGGCAGTGGCATTAGGACTTCTCCCTGTCTCTGTGCTGTGCTCTGTGAGTTCCTGCCAGGATCCTCATTAAGTCACCCTGAAGCCCTCACCCCACACACTGCATCTCCTTCCATCCACATGGCCACAGCATGGTGGGTCCTGGTGGCTTCCATGGCTGTAGGCTGCTGACAGTCTGAATGAGTGCTCTGCTCCCTGAAAAACAGCTGTCACAAATGCTCCTGTGAAGAGCCACAAAAGAACTAAAAATTGGCTTTCAATTTTTAGTCTCTCTGCAAACAAGCCATAAACAGCAGCTCCCAGAGACAGAGCAAAGCCATCCTGTTAATCATCCCTGTCCTATCTCCCCATCCTGCTCCTGTGAGGGCATCAGCTCCTCTCCCCTCTCTGCCCAGCTTAGCAAAGAAGCAAGGAGCATCTCCCCTGCTGCCGGACTCACACAGCTCACTGCTGTGCTGCTGCATTTAGTGGCCTGCCAGGCTCATGGGGAGGGGTGGGAAGGGACCAAACATACAACAGGGATTTTGGAGTGAACAGCAGAAATCCTCAGTTGCTCCCTGCTCGTGGCTTTGTACAAGCAGGATCTGGTGGCTTGGCCCTGCTGGCTAGGTGCTAGGTAGCTGTCATTTAGCAGGAGCCTGGCTGTAACCAGAACAACTGAAAGAACATTCTCCCTTTGTGGACGAGAAACCAACACACAAAATACTCTGTTACCTTCCCACAACCCTGTAGGGGGTCCGAGGCTTTTTCATGGAGCTCTGAGCCTGCTGCAGAGTCCTGGCTCCTGATCTTCCGAGCTTTGTTGTTTGCATGTTGATGAACAAGGTTTAACTCAATTCAATCTCCTAAGCTGCCTTTTGTCCTACATACCAGACTGGAGGGCAACGAGGATATGAAACATCATGTGTTCAAAACCAGGACCTTCTCTGCAGGGCCTCTTGACACTGATGTTTAAAGGGAAATACAGAATTAGTTGAAGGTGTCGCAGTCTATAATTGCAGTTTCACTTCTAAGGGTTATTTCAGGTGAATCTGACCTGTTTCTAATGAAATTAGCACTTCTTATCTGCAGTAACCTAGCAGCTCTTCGAGGTAGGGACCATTTTCATGCTCATGTGCACGATGTGATACAGGAGACTCCTTTGGGGTGGGGTCCCAAGATGCTGCTTCATTACTGAAACTAATTAATCATCTGAAGCAGTGTGGATAGAAAAGGTAATTTGTTTTCTCCTGCAAAGTGAATAGAGGTAGGGAGGAAAATAAAACCCAGCTTCCTTGTGAGCTGGGGTTGGCCTGCCCTGGCAAGACAAGGACTGAAGGACAGTGTGTGGGAAAGCTCCCTATTAAACCTGGGGACAGCAGGGGTTTCCTGGAAGTGACAGTCACACAACGATGCTTTTGTCAGAGGGGCACCAAAGGCCAGATGATGTCACCTTGCACTAGGCTTCGAGGCTGCTTGTGCCTCCAGGGATGGAGCTCAGTGGTATCACAGTATCTCTAACAAGGAGCAGGCAGTGAAAAGGATGCTTTTATACAACCCTTTTTAAAAAGCAGGCAGTGAAGCTTTGTTCCAGAACAGTTTGCCTGTTTTCAGAGGTGGAAGAGACTAATTAAAGAGCTACTGCTGGTCTCTCCACCAGCTTCCATCACCTGCAGGAACTGTTCTCCCCACGGGTATAACTCTGGCCACTTTCTCACCTTTATGGTGAAGTATCAAACTATCCTTAAAGGCTATCTTAGACTCCCAACAGTCTGAGACCTCCCAGGGATAAGCTCTGTTGAAGATGGGGAGAAGGGAGGTGAAGAGGAAGGCCAGTATTAAACGTGCCCATCTGAATGCTCTTTGCAGGGCCTTAGAAGGCAGAATCCCTCAGAAAGCAAAGGACACCTGGATTAAAGGCAGCTCTTTCCCCTGCCCCCTGCTATCTGACCAATCTCCAGCAGCTACAGCCAGAGGCAGCCTTCTTTGCTGTAGCTCCAGTGAGGGGCTGGCCACCAAGTTTGGGCACTAGTGAAAGGTTTGGCCAACAGACCTTTGATTAGTGAGATGCTTGTGCATCTGCTTACACCAAGGCAGCTGTGAAGGCCTACACCCTGCCCTGGGCTCAGGCTGCAGCAGGGGTGTCCTTGCTCCATCAGTGAGGAGAAGCTGGGAACCAGCCTCAGTGACATGGCTGCCAGGGCAGGAGTCCACCAGCCCAGGCCCCCTCTCATCATACCTGAATGAGATGAGCAGAGCAGAGCAGAGCAGACCCTAGGTAGTACACAGGTTCGACCAAGAGCCCAGATCATCAGTGGGGGGTCCATGATAATGAGACAGAACTGAGACTGAGCTAGGAGGTTAGTCTTCAGGTTCAGACCAGCAGATCCACAGCCAGGCATAGCTGTGAGTAAGCTAAAGACCAGCACTCCTACACTGCAGCTCAGGAAGAGATTGAAAGTGGTATCAGAGCTGAGCTTAAATAGAGCCTTACGCCCATGGGCGGGATTGTGGGTGATGATCCTAGGTGGGGCTGGTCAGGACCATTAGTGCCTCTTTCACAGCTGATAGCTGTGAAGTGGCTAAAGTGAGAAGAGTCAGAGGTGTCAGCACAGCTCATTGAGACATGGTCCTGGCAAGGCTTTGGAGTGAAAGGGCTATCCTCCTGCTAGAGTGAAGTGCTGTAACTCCTTGGAGTGAAAGGGCTATCCTCCTGCTAGAGTGAAGTGCTGTAACTCCATAATCCTGCAGTCACTCCACTGCTTCTCTGTTTCCACTGCCCAGCTCTCAGAGAGCAGTTGCCTGCCTGCCTGTCTGTCCAAGCCATTGTTGGGAAGCAGATAATTTTGTGTACTTTAGAGGTGCTCTACTGGGGAGATTTTGAGCACCTAGACTGGATTTCCCAATTAACCCTTTTGCTGTGTGATGAGTTGTCTCCAGCTCCTGCACTTCTGCAGATCTGCTATGCACAGGGCACTTTCTCCCTTAGGAAACTGGATTCCCAGGGAGAAGAGTATAGTGAGAGCTTCTGGTGGGTGATCACTGGGGTCCTGAACCCCACATACTGTGCTAAGAGGGGCAAGGGCACTATGCCAGTCACCAGAAGTTGCAGTCAGACTGGGATGGGGACAGAGAGGGTTACGCTCAAGTGTGCAAACTCAGCTCTTGACCAGCCAACTCCTGAGAACTGGAAAAGGAGAGAAGGGGATCAATGGGTCTGCTGAAGCCTGCAGCCATGGGTTGGCCCTGACCTGAGGTCCAGTGCAGAAACATGCATAGGTAGCTACTCCCCACAAACAAGCTGAAGCCACATCTCAGCACCCCAGCCCCAACTCCAGGGCTGGAGCACAAACCTCTAAACGTTATCCTGCATCATCAGAGAAGTCTGAGTCCTGCCTGGCTCTGCAGGCAGCAACACCACTGCCAAAGCAGGAATAAATAGATAAATCCTGTGTGATGAACTGTGGTCACATTTCTTTGCTGCCCTTCCAGGGACTCCCAGAAACCCAGAGGAGTCATGATAGCTCCTCAGTCCCTCTCATCTCGCTGCATGGGGAGCGGTCTGTGGCATCTACAGAGAATTTGTTGTATGGTGGAAGGAGCTAATTTAAATGAGAAAAAAAGACTTTGGGTATGTTGCCAGCATTCTCCTTGCCTATTGTACTCCCCCTTTGGTTTCTGCTTTCCACTGAACAGTTTTATGTTTCCAAGGATCATAAATTCTCATTTTTCCACTGGGCAGGAGGTGCACTCCTGGGCTCCACCACTTCCTGCATCGCTTTTGTGTCCGTGTTGCCCAGTTACTGCAGCACAAACCCAGACTATGCCTGGCCACATTCACACAGGCCACGTCCCTGGGAGCATGCACCCTGCCGCCGGGCACTGGGAGTTCAGAGGATTCCAGCAGGCACATGCTTCCCGAGAGGAACAAAGGAAAGGGCATAACCCAGTGGTTTCCAGGCAGAGGGCTGCAGCTGACCGGTGAAACGGCAGAGCTGTCACAGGAAGGTGTGATGTGATGCAGAAGGGGCTGTGGTGACTAACAGGGGGCCTGGAGGCTGGACCACAGCCTGCGGTCCAAAGGGTATGGGAACTGACACTACTGGTTTGTCAGCTCTGAGGCGCACACAGAGCTCAGCTAAGCTGCACTTGCTGGGAGAAGAGCTCAGGAGATTTCTGTAGCATCAGTTCCAAGTGACAGTACTCCAAGCATCAGTAATTCAAACAGCAGTTGAGATAACGCTGTGTCCTCGTGCTGTGTGGGTCAGTTTGGTTTGAAATGAATTACATTCCTGAACTTGAAATACCTGGGTTCACAGAATCATACGTTCACAGAATGTTTTGGGTTGGAAGGGACATTTAAAGGTCATTTAGTCCTACACCCTTGCAGTGAGCAGGTAGGACTTCAGCTAGATGAGGTTGCTCAGAGCCCTGTCCAGCCTGGCCTGTAATGTTTCTAGGGATGGGATGTCCACTGCCTCTCTGGGCAACCTGTGCCAGTGTCTCAGCACCATCAGTGTAAAAAAATCTTCCTTATATGTAGTCTGAATCTCTCTTTTTTAGTTTAAAACCAACACCAGTTACCCTGTCACAACAGGCCCAGCTAGAGAGTCTGTCCCCATCTTTCTTATAGGCCCCCTGTAAGTACTGGAAAGCCACAGTAAGATCTCCCTGGAGCCTTCTCTTCTTCAGGCTGAACAACCCCAATTGCTTCAGCCTTTCTTCATAGGAGGGCTGGTCCAGCCTGTCATGATGAGTACCTGTCATCATGGCTTTAATTCCTGAAATGGCCTTCATGTGGTATTTGGAGGTTACCTCAGAGTGCAGTGGGAGGGAAGGATGACTCCCACATGCGTGGGATGAGGCCATGTGCCAGCCTGGGAGCAGGAGCAGGGATCAGTGGGTGCTGCCACGGTGACACTGCCCAGAGCTGAGCAGATTTCCATTGCCTTCCCTTCTCATTGCCATGCTCCCTGTGTCTGTCTGGCGGGCGAGGTTTGGAAAGTGGCTGGGACTGCTTATTGTGATGAGGTTGTTTATAGACACATAGATCCTGCAGCCTGCCAGGCTGGGATGGGGCAAAGGGAGCCTGGGGGCAGGACAGCAGGCTAAGGGCTGGCTGGAGAATTTACAGCTGCAGGAAAAAGTCATCCATTTCCAAGCCTGTGGCATCTTCCTTTGGGCATGCAAACAAAGTACTTCCTCAGAAGCCACGGGGAGCACTGATGTACTCCTGCTTCAAAAGGCTGGAGAGCCTCTGCCTTGATTTCCCTGAATACAGCTTAGGCTGCCCAGCAGCAAACACCATTTGAACCACAGCAGGGAGCGTGTCCTCACTCTGTCTGCTCTCTCGACTCTGCCCCTTCTTCTCTTTGTTAATGAGGAAGATACATTTTTGGGAAACAGAGGCTGCTTCCAAGACCTGCAAACTCTCTATTTTATGACAGTTTTCATTTGCATAATGAAGGCCCTGATACCTTCAGTAATTAATCACATTAAGAATTGCTTCCTTGAATAACTGTATTCATGCAAGTTGTTCTTAGTGCTGGAAACTGCCTGTGATTTCCAATATGCATTAGCCCATCTCTTTCATCAGCAGATGGAAGCTGGTAGCTGCATGTGTAATTTATATCTGCTTGGGTGGAATTATCAGATGAAATATGCATTACACAGCACCGTTAACATTTCTAGTCATACAGTCTCTGGCTCTTGGGTAAGTTAATATCACATGCCGACAGCATGTGGGACTGTATGAAAGGCAGGGACCTGAACACAGGGATTTAAAAGCAGAAATAGAAAGTATTCCAGGTCAGACACCTCAGAAATAGAATTAATGAAGCTGCTAAATTAAATGAGATGAATTGCCCTTTTTTGACCTGCATTTTTTTATAGGATGTCCTGTCTTGTCTCCATAGCTAAGAAAGCTGCCAGGCTTGCCTGTGGAATTTCCACTTGTAAGGGCAGCTCCACATCCCTTAACATCTGAGAGCTTTCCCCTATAGGATGTAGCACAAGCAGCAGGAGAATAATGATCAAATCTGAGAAGGCAGCAGTGAAGATGAACACTGCTGTGTGGGCTTGGATTTGTTGGTAACCTTGACATATTTGGGGGAAGAAATCACATAAATTCAATAATAAGGAAAAAAAAACCCACCCAAAACTCAGTGCCTAGACTTTGCTCTCTGACAACAGTGACAACAGAGGCCTGCTCAGGTATATGTTGGTTTACACATGAACATTTTTATAGCAGAGGACAGTCTGCTGCCTTGGAGTGTAGTTTTTCATGTGCTTTTGTGTCCTTATGTAAATCACAGGTCATTAAAATACTGATTCCTGCTTGATAGGAAGCAATTAAGTGACTGTACAGATGGAGAGAGAATTCAATCGAAGCCGGTGCGGCGTGGGCTCGTGAGGCTTTTGCCCAACCCTGCTTTTGCCCAGCTGCCATTCCTGCTCTGCATGCTGAGCAGCCAGTTGGGGCCAGGCCTCCTAGGCTCCTGCTGCTTGAGGGTTTTCACCCTTTAGAAAGGATTCTAGGGCCCAATGACTTTTAACTGTTTTCAGACCAAGGAGAGCATGTGGTGATCATTTGCAGGTGCTCTGGTGAGGATGGAGCAGCAGGGACAAGCAACAGCAGCCATGAGCTGCACAAAGCAAGCAGGATAGGCAAACTCATCGACCTCCTCCCTTGCTGATAGTGCTGTGGCAAAGGGACGCATCCTGAGCAGACCCTGAGGGTGCTGCCTACAGATTTCAAGGGCTGAAACTGCTTCGGCTGCCATGTGCAGGGTGCATGTGTCTCTGGAGCTATCAGCTCTGCTCCCACCCACTCCATGTGTCTCTGAGCCCCAGCACAGCTCAGTGCTGGCCTGTGGCAGGGGCAAGGGCAGGGTGCGCTGGGCAGCTCACACTGGCTGTACAGTTCTGCTTGGAGCTGAAGCCCCATACCTGTCCTGAAGCCAGGCTGAGGCGGTGCGGTAGCTGGCTGGAGTTCCCTGGGTTTGCAGAGACTTGCCATCACTGCTGGCAGCACTCAGAGATGCTCTGCCATGGCTCTTGATTGTTCCTTTCTGTCCAAGAGAGAAAGAAAAAGCATCTCTGCAGAATCCAGACTTGGACTTTGCTTAAAACCTTTGACTAAAGAGCTGTGTTTGAATGTAATTGCACCCCTGTTGCTATAAGGGGAAAATACACTGTATTGCTCTCTTTTTCTTGGAAAGCTCAGCTAGTATTTTCCCAGCCATTTGTGTATAAAGAAAGATAAATAGCTCTTTAGCAGGCAGAACAATCTATCCCAGTTTTATTGACATTCACGCAAGCAGACAAGGAGAAACAGTTTGGCTATGCTGAACACTAGGGGAGGGGAAGCTCCAGCCTGGCAGAGCTGGGAGCACCCAGGAGGGTTGAGCTGGGCTGGGGGTGCTGGGGCAGCAAGGGGCTCCTTGGGTGGAGGGTGGGATAAGCCCTGAGCACGGCTGCCTGGCGTCAACCCTGCAGATGTATGTATCTCCTGCAGGTCCTCCCAGCCCACAGCAGTCTGCAGGGTGCACTCTCCACCTCACCCATCATTTCACTCCTCCCTATAAATAAAAAACCTGTATAGCCAATTTAGCTCTGGCTTCACATGCAACAGTGCTATAGATAGATTTTTAAAGAGCTTGTCTCAGAGTAATAATTCATGGGGAGATCAAAAGGCTATGGTTAAATCCAAGGTCTGTCTGATACCATAAACCTTGCAGAGTGCTAAGAATTCAATGAGCGGTATCAAAGCCTGATAAACATGAAAGCCTCTCAATTTTCTGCCTGTAAGGCTGGCGTGGCTTACAATGGGTGCTGAGGAGCTAGGAGGAGAGGTATCTTCTCTGCAGTGGCTGGGTGCCATGCTGACATGGAGCCACACACACAGTCCTTCAACTTCAGCCTCCTGAAAGATGCCCAGGCTCTCTTAACATCTCAATTGCTACCTGCAGCTCTGCCAACTGTATAAAGAGATAAGATTTCTAATTAGGTGCCTAATTACACAGCAGAGGTAGGCTTCAGGCTGCACACTGCTGCTTGGCATCACCTTGTCCTCTGAGTCTGTGAGTTACACAGTCTCTGTTGATTCTCCAGAGCTGTGGACTGGAGGCATCCCAGGAGGCAGCAGAGGCTGGCGATAGAGTGGAGGCACCTACCGGCCCTGTGAGCCCATCAGGGTGGCACAATGTTCCCTGTGAAAGATCAGTAGCACAGTGGGTGGCTGGCTGTCCTCAGGGGGACAGGACACCCCAGACGAGGCTGAATCACCCTGGCATCTTGGCAGGAAAAGCTTGCAAGCTGCCTCCAATTTGATAGATTGGTGGAAGATACGTCCAGAGCCCAGCTGCAGCCTGTAGCAGCAGGTACTTGTGTCCCCATGATGTCTTTCCCCTTTGCCAGGTCCCAGCTCCATGACAGCACCGTTGACATTATTGAGGATTTGTAGCCTCTGCTTCCAGCTGTGGTAACTGTACATACACTGAGTTAATCCAGAGGTGTGGGTTTTTTTAACAGGTACTTGGTGGCTGTTACTGCAGCTGCACTGACAGTAAGGAACGTGCTGGTTTAGATAAATTGAGGATCTAGCCCAGGAAAGCTGCATTTCAGACAGGAACTGCAAAAAATATGGGGTATCAAAATGCTCTATTTGGATGCTGAAAATGGTTCCTAATACAGGGCCAGTAAGGAGCAGTGCTGTAAGCACAGGTCTCCAGAGTGGAAGGGCTCTGCCTTGCTTCTAGCTGTCAGCAATAGCAACATCTAAAAGCTAGCAATTTAATTTTAAACACAAACGGAGGTGAGTTCAGACTGCAGACACCTGCAGGTGAGGAGCTGTTTTTTTCTCCAGAGATCCTGAGCCCACCGAGGTTAATGTGATTATGTAAATGACTGAGGTATAATAGCGTTATTGCCACCCATCTGGCCCTCCCTGCAATTCATTAGTGATTTTATATTCCCCCTGCACTGCAGTGCTGACATACAAGGGCACTGGAGATGCCATAAATCACTGCTTGGTGTTTGCTGCAAGCGCCATCTCCCCGTCAAGCCTCTGGTGCAGATTCCTGCTGGATGAGGCATGACCAGTGCATCAGGAAAGTTCTTCCTGGGTCCAAATTAACAGCCTCTGGAGGTAATCCAGAGGATTGAGCTCTGCTTGTTCTCTCCTAAGGGATGCTCCTGACAAAGCCAGGATCCTACCTGGCATCCGAGCTATAGCAGCAAGTCCTTCCTTCCTTCCAAACATGGGTTTTCTTAGCAGGATAAAACAAGTTCCCGCTTCCCTCAGCAGCTGAGATTAAACCCAAACCCAATGTTTTCATGTAAAGCACTAACACCACACACTGTCCCAGGTATCCTCACCAACACTACCTCTCTTCTACCCTTGGTTTTTCTTCCCATCAGTATGAATTCAAAGCCAAGAACATTAAGAAGAAGAAAGTGAGCATCATTGTGTCCGTGGATGGAGTGAAGGTGATCCTGCGCAAGAAGCAGAAGGTGAGACTTCTCCAGCCCAGCTGGGGCATGTGGGGCCAGAGGACTGAGGATGTTGGCTTTGACAGTGTCTGGCTGTTACTGCTGCTCAGGATAGTCACATTCTAATCAAAACTGGCCTTTTCTTAAAAAAAAAAACCAACTAGAATTTTCACAAGAAAACACTGGAATTTTTCATCAAGCTAGTAAGAAAACCTGGCTGAAAAAGGGGTAGGAAAATTACACTGCGGGAAGAGGATTCTTTTTTTTTCTACCAAAAATGTCAAGCTTTCAGGCAATAGAGTTTCTTTTTCTTGTTAATACAAGCAGGATTTTTCCATGCTGCCTGAGCACCCCTCAGCTCTTCAACCAGGCTGTACTTCCCCCTGTGCCAAGTTAGTAACTGGATCCAGATCTCCTAAGCCCTAGCTCAGAGCCTTCTTCCCCAAAGTGTGCTACTCTTCTGCATATTTGATGCTATAAATTAATCTTAGGGACCATTTTCAGCCCTGAAGGCTGTGGTCAGATGACTAGATATGATAAATGATCAATCTATTTTTATCCAAGATACCAATGAAACAGCCATTGCTCACATAGTCAGACTGTAGCCTGATTTTGGCTTGAGACATATGCACCATTCTCCAGGGCTCCTGCCCATCAGTGTGGTGGAGGTTAATTTTTACCTGACTTGGTTGTGACTTTGTTTCTGCCTTCTGCTTACAGAGAAAGGAGTGGACCTGGGATGAGAGTAAGATGGTGGTGATGCACGACCCTGTGTACAGGTATGCAGCAAGGGATTTACACCAGCTAGGTCCAGTAAGCCCTGAGTGATGTGTATCCATCCTCCTGCTTGCTGAGTTACCTCCATCAAGGCTGGCTTTCCAAAGGACCATGAAAACTTAACCAGGTTGCAGAATTACTGCTGGTGGGGAATCCTTTTCATACATTTTTGAGCATGAGATGGACCGATCTAGCTTTGAAGCTGACTCTGCTTTGGACAGGGTTAGACAAGATGACCCCCAGAGATACCTTTAAGATGGATTACTCTCTGATTCTGACTCTGGAGACAGGCTTCCTGCAGTTTTCCTTCAGAAAATGGCTCACTGTGTGCTTCTGAAGCAGGGCCTCACTCTAAGGTCTAAGTGCTTACAGGGAATTAAGCCATACAGGGTGTGGTAAGATAGCATTGACTTTCCATAGCACCTGCCATGGGATATCATAGTATTTTGGAAACCACAAGCCCCACCCAGAGGTTTACACTGCATGTAAACCTGATGCCTCAGGAGCCATCAGGGATGGTTTCCTTGAAGGCAACCTCAGCAGTGGTGCATAGCCTGCAGACACAGTTAAGAGCACAGGTTGCACCAGGCTGTTTGATCTGCCAAGTGAGTAATTGTACCACGAGCACAAAGACCAGAGCCCCCAGGGCTTGTATCACCAACACTAGCTTTCTGGGTCAGAGCCCTTGGTGAGGAGGTGAGGAGCAGAGGACATGCTGATGCATTATCCATGCCTACCTCTCACTTCTGGTGCTCTCTAAAGATTATTACAAGATGTGGTACATTGGCAATAATTGTTCCAATTGCAAGTTCAACACAAAAAAGTTCCAGTGACAGGAAAGAGTAAAAGAAAAAAACATTTCAGGATTCCCTTTGGTTTCATCCCTATTCAGAACTGAACTCACTTGTCATATTTTTACCCAATTAAATCAAACATATAAAAAGGTCTTTAAAATTGGTTTTGCAGCATGGGGAGGAGAAAGAGTCAGCCTGAACAGGAAAGAGAGAGAGAAATCCTCCAGATACACTCAGCATCCCTAGGAGAGGCACCCATGGGAGGCTGTTTTTTTGTGCTGTGCCACCTGCCTGCTGCTGAGACAGGACCCACGGTGGGTCCCTGGGCTAGCTGCACCAAGGTGGGCAGGACTTTCACTTTACAGGCAGTAGTGCCATGCTGCAGCCTCAGGATTAGTTGCTGGTGCTAAAAATAGCCACATGCTTTCCAGTACTAAAGATTATTTAGCTTTCCTATGGCATCTTTGAAAAGCTTTTGCCTACTTCAGAAACCAGAAGGTTTTCCATCAAGCCAGAAACACTCTAAATCCATCACCTCCTGCCTCGAGGATTGCAGAAGGGGCTATGCACCAGCACAGCCTCATTTCTCCAGCGCTGGGTGCTGTGAGCCAGCCTGTCCTGGGAACACACAGGAGCCTCTGAGGTTGTCTGAGGGGCAGAGACTCCCCTGGGTGTTTAATTCCCTTTGTTGCTCTCCCACCTAGAATCTTCTACGTGTCTCATGACTCACAAGACCTGAAAATATTTAGTTACATCGCAAGGGATGGTGCTAACAACTCCTTCAGGTGCAACGTCTTCAAATCAAAGAAGAAGGTAGGATGCTCCTGGGGCTAGAGCTCAATCATCCCCAGGTGAGGGGTCTCCAAAGGACCTCACACTTTCCCATGCAGAAGCTTAAGTCACCACTGTGTCAGACTGTGCAGTTCCCTAGGGAAAGACCGAAACAGTGCCAGTGCTAGATGTCCGCCCAGAAATGTGCCTGGTGTCGGTCCCCTCTTGACCCAGCCACGCAGGCAGCAGCACAGCCCTTCTGTCTCAGCCCACATGAAGATAAGAGCTCATCTTCACGGAGGGGATGATGTTTTCCAGGCCCAGCAGTGGGCAGCAGCGGTATGCTACCATAGAAAGAGATAGCAGCACAGGGCAGCCCCGGCATGGGAGGTGGGGGAAAGGCTCTGAGTTTTCCTGCTGGTGGTGGGATGGTAACAGCGTGGGCTTGCTCTGCAGAGCCAGGCGATGCGGGTGGTGCGCACAGTGGGACAAGCCTTCGAGGTGTGCCACAAACTGAGCCTGCAGCATGCCCTGCAGAATGCCGACGGGCAGGCGGACGGTGCCAGCGACAGGTCGGCCGAGGAGCAGCCACTGGAAGGTGACACACGGGTCCCCATGGGGCATGGGTAGACCTCCCCCTCAGCACCAGCACTAGGGATGCTTTGGAGTGGGGAACTGCAGGGTGCCATGTTCTTTGTGGGGCAGCTCTAGCGGCAGCGAGGGCTAGGGTACCCTTCAGGTGGGGAGCATGGGGAATCTGCCCTGTCTGCCTGCCCGTCCTGGGCACCAGGAATGCAGAGGCTGAGCCTCCTCGTCCAGCAGACTGAGGGCTTGCAGGCACCAGTTCCTTCCTCCTGCCCCTTCACAGCATGCCAAGACTTGAAGTGAGTCCTGGCCTTGTCCCTGAGCTGCTACCCCACGATCCTGTGGTTGGGGAGGCTTGGGTTTATTTATCCATCTTGTTTGAAGTTCACCAGATAAAGGGCTCCAAGATCACAGATGTGGATGAGGTTGGCATCGACTCTGATGGCATCTGTGTGTCTGAGAGAGGACCCGGAGAGCTGCCCATTGCCAGGGGCGACCTTGGCATCCTAAAACCTGGGCAAGCCTCAAAGGATAAAAACTGCCAGGTAACGAGAGACAATCCACCCCCTCTGCCACTGCTGGGGTTCCTCTGCTTAGGGTCACTGGATCACAGCTTGATTAGGAGGGGCTTTCATGGAGACCCCATTGCAGAACCCCTACTGACTCCCTGCTTTTGCAGCCCCCATAAAAGGACAGATTGGTCAGCACCCAGATTACCCGCAGCTAAGCTGCATCCCAGCACTGGGGCAGGGGTAGAAGCAAGAGCTGGGAGTGGGGCCACAACGCATGTCTGAGTGGACAGGGAACAGGGCAGAGCACAGAGAGGCTCTGCTGGAGCCGTCACCCAGTGCTAGAAAGTAAAAGCCAGGCAGGACCTCCCTCCTGCAACAACATCCACAGAACATGTGGAAACTAGGAGGAGTTGTCTCTGGCAAGGCAACCATTTCCCCACCATGCAGGGTGGATTTCTGTGCCCCTAGTGCCACCGCACTGGTCACTGTCCCAGCAGTGATCTCCAGCTCCCCTCATGCCCCAGGCCTAGGGAGCAATGTCCCCAGGGGACAGCGTGGGCTGTGGTTTCACCGTAATGAATAGCTGCTCCACAGAGCTCCATGAGCGCTTCCCGGCGGCCTGAATGGTATCGCTTCATCTCACACAATCGTATCGCTTGCAGGGCCTGGCTAAAAAACAGCTGCACTGAAATGCACTCGATGGGATTCATTTCCATGGCTGGAAAGGCAGAGCATTCCTGCGCTTTCCTTCTGGGCACTGGAGCTGCCCAAGCAGGGGAGAACAGGGGGCAGGAAAGGGGCACTCTGCGAGGGGAACTGTCCTAAAACACCCTGCTGCCAGGGTGGGAGGCTGCCAGCCTGGCTCTGGGCTGCATGCTGAGACCCTCAGCACTATCGGGGGTCAGGTGAGCCATACGTGAGGTCACCACATGGTCTGCAGGGCACATGAGGTGGCTGCAAGCTCACTCACCCTGAGCCAAACCATCAGAGTGCAGGCTCTGAGCACTGTGCTGATGTGCAAGGGCTCACAGCTGGGTCAAGGGCTGCTCTGAGACAGGTCTGTGTGCACTGCTCTTCTCACACAGGGTATCTCCAAGGACTGGGATCCCTGCAGTTGTTCTAATGGCCCTGACACTGAACTGCTGCTGCCACTGGCAAATGCTCAGGCAACAAGAAACTGCCCCGCCTGGGCAACTGCATTATAGGGAAAGGAGTGTGGGGTGTTTGGGTTCCTCTGTGCCATCCCCTCTCCAAGGACCTGGCCTCCCTGCTTGGAGCTATGGCCAGATGAAGACAGTGCAGCCCTGCCAGCTCTGGGAGCAGGAGTCACTCCGAAACATGCTATCCTGGGGATCATGTTCATGCAGTGCCTGCCACCAAGCTCTGGGCACAGTGCCTTGGAAAACCATGATCCAAATCCTAGCCTGAACTGGTCAGTCCACTTATCCCACCCATTTCTTTATGCCCAGGATGCTGAGAACTACTCCCTCCACCCAGCCAGCTCCCAGCAGCTGCTCAGCCCAAGCAGCCCCTGCTCCTCGGCCTCCATCACCCCACTGGCTTCCCAGCACTGCCTCCAGCTGCTCCAGCAGCAGCTACTTCAGCAGCAGCAGCAGACGCAGGTGGCCGTGGCCCAGGTATGCGTCCTGCCCTCCCCTTTGGTGGCACCAGGTCTTCTTTCTCCCTGCTCCAGCCTCTGGCCAGGCTGGACTAACACGGAGGGCAGTGAAGGGAGTGATACAGTTTGCTTGCAGCATAGCTCGCAACATTGCTTACAGCACAGCTCGCAGCGTTGCTCGCAGCTTTGCTTACAGCATAGCTTGCAGTGCAGCTTGCAGCGTTGCTCGCAGCTTTGCTTACAGTATTGCTTACACCACTGCTTGCAGCATAGAATCATAGACTGGTTTAGGTTGGAAAGGACCTCTAAAGGTTATCTGATCCAACCTGAGAGCCTGTCCAACCTGATCTGGAATGTTTCAAGGTACTACAGCCTCTCTGGCCAACTTGTGCCAGTGTCTCACAGCCCTTGGAGTAAGAAACTCTTCATTATATCAAGTCTAAATCTCCCTCAGTTTAAAACCATCACTCCTTATCCTGTTGCCGCAGGCCCTGCATAGCTCACAGTGTATCTCGCAGTGTAAGCTCAGCTCCCAGGCATGGGGCTGGCTGCATACGTAAGCCCCAAGCAGCTCTAGCAGGGTCACAGCCTCCCTGGTCCCCCAGCTCCCCTTTTATCCCAATTTTGGAAGCCATCCCCCCCGGGCATCTTCCCTCAAACCAGCATCAGAGTGGGGACCCCGGTGCTAGGTGTCTCTCCAACTCGTTTCGTGTTATCAGGGGTGGAAACAAACCCCCTCCCCTCCTACCGCTCCCCTGGCCCGCAGTACAGCCGCGCCCCGAGCAGGTCCGGGAGCGGGAAACCGGGAAGGGGTGGGTGCCGCGGCGGGGCCAGCAGGGGGCGCTCGAGGGCTGCCGCTCCGCGGCTCCCTGGGATGATCTGTTCCTCATCGACCCATCCGTCCCCACATCGCCCTATTCTGCATCACCCCATCCATCCCCACATTGTCCCACCCCTGCATCGCCCTGTCCTGCACGAACCCTTCCACCGACCCATCCGTCCCCATGCCGTCCTGTCCCACACCATCCTGTCCTGTCCCTCCCCGCACCACCCTACCCTGTCCCGCAGGTGCAGCTGCTGAAGGATCAACTGGCAGCCGAAACGGCAGCACGGATCGAAGCGCAGGCCCGGGTACGGCAGCTCCTCTTGACCAACCGTGATCTCCTGCAACATGTCTCCTTGCTTGTGCGGCAGCTGACAGTGCTGGAAGCCCGGGAGCAACACCGGCAACCAGGTAAGCAGAGTGACCACCACACAAGACATGCTAGGGTGCTCCCAGCACCATCCCTCCAGAGCATCTCTGCACTCCTCATGGTACCAGGAAGCAGCTGGGGTGCTCCCAGTACCATCCTAGCAGATGATGGAAGGCTTTGGAGCATCTCTGCACCCCTGACAGTCCAGCAGAGCAGCGGGGTTGGAAGTCCCTTGCTCTTCACGTGTCCCTTGTCCCTCTCTTACCAGTTGACCGTTCCTTGCAAAACCTGTCACTGGCTCAGTCACTCTCCCTGAACCTGAAGAACCACTACAGCTTGGACGTCCACCTGCCATCCACCTCCACCCCTGCCAGCATCCTGGGCAGCCCCGTGGCCCCTGGCTCACTGCCAGCCCTGGGCCCTGGGGACTCTTACCTCAACCTCATTGGCCTGGAAAGGGGCAGCCACCGCTACAGCAGCAAGGAGGGGGATGAGTGTCTGGCTGTGCTGGAGGGGCAGCATGAGCTCAGCCGGCGCGTGGAGGGCTCCGAGGTCAGCGAGTTCGCTCTGGTCAACGGCAGCAGCCAGCAGAAGGTGGACGACACGGAAAGAGGGGATGAGGACAGGTAGGATGTGCCAACTCTGTCTTCCACCAGCTGGAGGGGGAACACCTTGAGCAGACCCTCTTGCTCCCTGCAACTGTCCCAGCAGGGCTTCCACCACACAGGCCATGTTTCAGAGACCTAGTGGCAGCAGAACCTGCAGCAGGGGCTGAATAGGAAGGGCTGTGCTCTGGGCATTTGGGGACAGGCAGCCCAGGGGCTGTGTGCTGGCTCAGGTGCAATAAGCCAGGGCAAGGAACTCACCATGATCCCCTGTGGGGTTGCTGCCCTTCAGCTGTCCCCTTCCTCAAAACAGTCACTGCCACATCACTTTCCACCAGCTCCAATGTGTGTAGGTGATGGGTTGCACTGATGGGACCCAGCAAATGTCTTTTGGACAGCCTGGGGCAGCCAGCCCAAGCAACCCATGTAGGTAAGTCATTGCCTATCACCTCCTCTCCCTGCTTTTTCTTCCCAGGCGGCAGCAGCCCATTCCCAAGCTTAACCCGCCACCACCCATCCTGCGCAAAAGGTCAAGCAAGAACTCCCCGAGCCTGGAAGTGGAGGTGAAGCCTGAGAGCACTTCCCACGTGAGCTTGCCCAGCCCCAGTGTCTCCAACCTCACCAGCATTGCTGCCAGTTCACTCACCCTCTTGGACCCTGAAGCAAGGACTCCCCCACGAAGCGCTGTCTCCAGCACAGAGCCCATCCCTGCTGGGACCTGCCAGCGTACTCTGGGCAAGGACAGGACTGGAGAGAGCGGGCAGATGTCCTCTCTGGCCAGCATCTGCAGCCCTGCAACCAGCGAGGCCTTGACCAAGGACTTGGTTGCCCTGACCAGCCCCACGGACAGCACGCTGCCCTTCTCCCCTGCGGACGACACCTGCTTGCACATCAGCTTCTCAGAGGATGAGCTGATCGAACCAGAGCTGGATGCTGCCAGGGGGCACAGCAGGGTTCCCACTTAGTGGGACTGCAGTAGGCAGCAGCTGGCTGGCAGGAAGTCCCAGCAGCTCCATCCATGCCTCTCCACCAGTCTGCACTGGGTTTGGGGGCCCTGGGCAGGCTAGGAGGAAGGTCCCTTTGCTGTCCTTGTCCCATGCAACAGCTTCCCCTGCCGTATATGGGGCAGCCACACAGGATGTGACCTGGCCAGTCCCTGCTCTCAGTCTGCACCAGCTCACACTGCCTTTGCTGCCCCATGCTTCCATCTGTGGCCTGTCGTGTCTCTGCTCACACAACTACCAGCTCTCTCTGGTGCTGCCTGGCAGACACAATTCCATTCAGCACTACATCCCTTCTGCTGGCTGCAGGCAGCCCCACACCAGCCCCAGCCTTCCCACAGCAGGCAGTTGCCATTGGCAAGGTGTGTGCCATCACTGGCTGGGCAGCTTGGAGGGTGAGGAGCTGGCAGACAGCACTGCTGAAGGCCAGGGCAGGCTGGATTGGGATGGTGTGGGTTGGACTTGCTCTGGGGAGGTTCCCACCCAGCTAGTATTCCCCATGGGGTGCTCCACAGCAGAAGCATCCCTAGGACTTGAACAACAGGGGTCCCCAAGTAGGTGCATGGCACAATGCAGGGCTGTGAACACAAGACACGAGGCTGCTGTCACTAGCTCACTTCATCAGTTGCCACCCAGAGTAGTAGTGCAAGCAGGGCCACGCAGCATAGCCACAGTACCACTCCCCTTCCCTGCTCCCCGGGGTGGTTGCCTTGCTGCTACCACACTGCCATGGGCCAAGTCTCACCAGGGCAGCCTGTGTCCACTAATGCAGTGCTGTGCTTTTGGAGACAGCAGCCCCAACACCATGTCCACATGGCAAAGCCACCACTGCCTCCCTCCACAGGTGCCTTTTCCTGTGCCTCAGCATCCACTGCCCACACAGGCTGGGGCCACCCCACCAGAGGCCGCTAATTGGATGCAGGGCTGACCCTGGGAGCTTGCTGCTGCAGCAGGTGACCCCTCCAAGGGAGGGTTCACCTTGTGTTTTGTGGTCAGGCTGGGAGAGCCCTCCCTTGTCTCTGAGCAGCTGGTGGCTGCAGGCAGAAGGCTGCTCCATTGCAATGATTTTAGAGTGTTATGCTGTGGTTTGGATTTCAGAAGTGTGAGTGTCCTGGGATGAGTTAAGGTTTAAGAAAGAAGCCTAGCCCTGGGGAAAAGGCCAATGTAAGGCCCTGGCAATGCCATGTGTCCCCTTCAGCCTGGGCAGGTGTTGGGGAGAGACCTGAGGAGATGCTTTGTCCACCTCAGTCATTTGTGAGAGTGTTGTGAAAGTGTTGGAGGGTCATGCTGAGGAAGTGTCAAGCAAGAAATGGAGATTGGAGCAGTCATGCTGCCTGTTCCTGGCATGGTGCTGTTCCCATGGGGGTAGATAATGGGAGGTGATGGGACTTGCAGCCCAGAGCCAGCCACAAGGAGCTGGTGGCATCCCCACTGGGAACTGGGCCTGGGAGCTTGTAAAGCTGCAGCTGGGCTGTCCCGTAGTGCAGTAGATCCAGAGCAGCCTGTTGGTAGGAATACAGTACAGTGCAGTTTGGTAACTGACTTTTAAAGACAAAAAAAAATAAAGGTGTCTGATTTGCAGAGCAAGTGTCGTGGTCTCTGCCCCCTGGGGCCTGTGTGCAGGGAGCCGTGAGCCTCACTGGAGTGGGGACCCCACAGGTGTTCCCATCCCTGCTGGGAATGAAGCTTGCCCTGAGCCACCAGCCTGCTCCCCTGCACCCTCCCTGTCCTACAGTCCCAGTTCTAGCACATCCCAGCAGCTCCATCTGCTCCCCCTCAAAGTGCTGGTGACAGCAGGAGGTCCTGTGTCCCCACACACACACTGCCATGAAGGGGACAGGTTCCTCAGGCAGGGAGGGGGGGGCCCATTTCCAACACAAACGTCCCACCCTGAGCCTGGCAGCACTCATCCTGTTGCATGGCACCAAACACTGCTGCCTGCTGCAGCCCCCAGGCAGAGCCCTGCTCTCCAAGCACCTCCTTTGCCCTTTGCCATCACCATTTGTGCTTCTGAAATAAATCCTGAGCCCAGTACATGGGAGTACCACACTGGGAGGGGACAGATTGCAGGCAGGCAGGAAAGCCCAGTGCTGCAAGGTAGGATAGGACCAGCCACATGCCAGGGTTCTGGGACCCCATGGGGGCTGCTCACAGCCAAGAGGGGTAAGAGACCCCTGCCCTCTGCAGCACCCCGGCCCTGGCTCCTCCAAGGCGAGGAAGGGAGCCCATGGGCAATTTAGCAGGGAGGCTCCAGGACTCACCCCATGCTGGAGAGGGACACAGCCCAGCCCTGAGGGGTTGGATGGACCCAGCACCCAGGACCTCTGCAGGGGTCTTGGGACCACTCTCCATCCCTCCATGGAGTGGGTGCAGCCTCCAGCATGACAGAGGCAGGAGCAGGGAGCCCTTTCCCCAGGCCCACTGCAGACATCTGCCTGGGGGGGACTGCCTGAGGAAGGAGGGGGCACTTCCAGCCCAGAGTCTTATTATGCTTCCTTCATGGAAGAAACTTTTTCCTCTGCTGTCTGGTAAGCTGCTAGCAATCATCAGGCAGGCAGGTGGTAAAGATTCATATCCATCAAACAATGCCATTTAGTTTGTAACCTGTGACTAAATCTGGTGTTAGCTTTAATTTCAGAGTCTGCTTTAGGGCTCGCTTGTTAATCTCTATGCAAAGCAGATGAAATGAATATGCAGCATTTTGGATGTAATTGTACGGCTTCAATTCAGCACTATAATTTTCCAAACAGGATCTTGCAATCAAGCTTCTATTCATTAGTGTATAAACAATTTAGTTTCTCAGCTCTCCAGTATGCCAATCATCTCAATGGAGAGAGCATCTCCGACAAAAAGAGGAGGAAAGTTTCCTTTGTGTAACAGAGGTAAAAGTTGCTCTATACTTCAGACAATTCTCACTCTGCAGATCCAGGCCATTCCTGCAGACAAGGCTTGTTCCCAGTGTCCTATGACGCTGACCAGCTGCAAATAGCATCACGGGAGGATAACGCCTCAATGGCCCCAGTGACCTCCCGGCAGATGCAGTCCCAGGTCCCTCAGAAATTCTGCATATTAAATCCCAACAGACGAGTGTGGACCCTGCAGGATCAGGCCACCAGACAGGTGTGACCATGCAACACCTCAGCAAAGCCCAGAGATGCTCAAGGCTCCATGAGAACAGCCCACGGGGCTGAGGAGGGGATGACCACCCCAGCCAAAGCCACCTGCACTTGCTCATCTCCCCCACACCAGCTTAGCCTTCCCGGCCAGCACCACAGGACAGGGCACCATGATACCTCTTGCTGACAGCCAACAGTAGCTCCCCTCATGGAAGATGGGGTCAGGCTGGCATGGGGGAGAGTAGGGAGCAAGTTTTGGTCTGGGGGGCTCAACCCCTTCATAGCTGGCTGCTTTCCTCAATGGGGACCAGAGGGTGCTGCCCATATGAGAGCTCTCCCAGCTGCATCCCCATCCCTCCATGCCCATCGCTGCTCCTCAGAGGCAAAAAGGGACCCGGCCGAGAGCCTCGACAAAGGGAAGAGCCGTCGGCGAAGCCGCGCAGCGCAGTCTCCGTTTCCAAATGAATATCGACAGCACTAATTACAGGCCGCCATGCAGACAGCTTATTAGCTTGTCACAAAAAGACAGTATTGAACTCAAAGCCCACGGTATTCACAGAGCACAGCAAGACGCTCCCCAGACAGCACAGCGAACCAGGCAGGCGAACAACCTCCAGCAAAACTAATTACTTCCTGATTGTCTAAGGCCACCCACTGGGTATAATAGTATAGACTAAATTTGGCATATACATAACTAAGCACTCAGCACCAATTTGGCGTACAATAATCATCCTCTGTGTTGCATAATTAAAATCTGATCACTTGGAATAATTATTTCATATTCCTCATATCGGGCGAGGATTGCATAATGCAGTGTGGCAGGAGCATGAGCCTGGGAGCAAAACTGTCCGATTTGACAGGCATGAGCCCCCAGGAAGGATGTTACAGCTCCAGAAACAGCCAGAGACCTGCTCGGTGCTGGCTGCCTCCGCCGGGTGCCAATAACCCCATGGGCAGGGTGCTGCAATGCCCCAAGGCTGTTGGTCAGCCCTGGCTGTGCAGGAGCCGGCGTCACCTTAACTCTGCACCCCCCCCGGCAACCAGCTGGTGCTGAACACCGAGCCTGTGAGCACTCCTCGGTGGGGAAGGACTAAACCCGCTCAGGACAGGCTGTCCCCATTTCTCCAAGCAAACACTTTCTGTATTGACCTTTCGAGGCAGGTTGCTGCCCCGCTGCTCGCCCGGCCGGGATGCTCACCACCCGACCCCATTGTGCTCACAAGTCTGCTAAAGGCATTTGGAAAGACACGGCAATAAAAAATAAAAATCAAGTGGAACGTGTGTGTCTAATCCATTAACTTCCTCCAGCAGCTCCCATGGGAGCCAGTGAGGAGGAGAAAGAATACGTGGATATTGCACGCGCCCTGGCACCTTGTCCCCGGGCCAGCCCTGCCGCTGGCTGCTGCCACAGGCTCATAAATCACAGTGGGTGACAGCGTTTCACAGCTTGCTTCCCAGCCAGGATATGGCCATTCCTGCTGATTACACGGCCGGCGCGCGGGGGAAGCTGCATCTCCCACTTCCAGGAAGGGAGGATCCGCAAGGAAAACGCATTGATAAAAAGAAGAACGAAATCAGCTTTGTTCACGTTGCGAATCTCCCATTGTTCCTGCTGCGGCCACCGGCCCTCGTTGGAGAAAGTATTTCCTCAGCGATAAATCTCCTGGGCTCCTCTCAGCCCTTGCCTTGGCACTGGACCCTCCTCAGGTTGTTTTGAAAGAAAAAGCAGCTTTTGCCATGGGGTCCTAATGGGGTGTGCTGAGCGATTCGTGGTGTGATTTTAGGGAACAAGGGACACCCCTCCGGCAGAGGAGGGGGAAGCTGCTGCCCGTCCTAGGGGTCTCCAGCCTGTGTCCCCAGTCAGAGCCACACCAGGGGACTTGCACTGCTGCTCCCAAAAGCTTCGCTCCACTCCCATCCCGCAGACCCTATGTCCTCCTTGCCAGCACAGCATGACCCAGGGAGAACAAGTCTGAATGGGGCCACGCTAATCCCAGCACTGAAACACGGAGCTTGCGGTGGCCAAGCACTTGAAATACGGGAGTCGAGCTGACAGTTGTACAAGAAAAATAGATCAAGTTTCCAAGAAAATAGACTTGAGCTGATCTGATTTTCATCAGCATCTTCAGCCGCCTTTCGGGAAGCCCCAGCCCGCTCCTCATTCCTGCTCTCTGCTTTACAAACCACTTAATTCCTTGTTGCTTTGGAAACCCTCACAAAGACCCTCTGCATCCCCCAAAATAACGAGCAACAGATGCTGCTTTGACCTCAGCAACTTCCTGGAAACATACATTTGTCAAAATAAAAATAAAAAGATTAATGTGAGGAAGGCTCTTAAACTGTAAGGAAAGAACAGAAGAGAGCCCAGCCACACACGCCTGCCGTTGGCAATCACCGAGCCCTCGGACAGCAGAGAAAGCCAGGGCTGGCCAGGAGGGGACTGTGGGGCCAGGGGTCCCCACACCCCAGGGGGTCCCTGAGCCCCTGCTGCTCTCAGGACCTGAGTAGGACTGCGGCCAAGTGCTGAGCTGACTCTGCCTGGTCCCTGCCTGACCCCACTGGCCACACCTGGAGGGGCTTCAGTTTAGGAGGAGTCTTGCTTCAAGTCAGGTTTGCAAAACAGTATGAGAGTCAATAGGAAAATGAACCTCTTCTGCATGAACCCATTGCTGAGCAGCCCCATTGCCAGGAAGGCCACAGTCTGGCAATACTGTCCACTGTGCAAGTTACACCAGGTGCAGGTTCAGTTCTCATTCTCATCACGTGTCTCAGTTTTAGGAGTAATTGGTTTACAGACTTTTAAATCCACTTTGCTCATTCCTCAGGGGGAAGGAGTTATGCAAACAACAGGTAACCAGGAACTTTTTGGTTCTGAGTGCTTGAACACCAGGGGGTTTCAACCTCACCCTTTTTCTGCTGCCACCTGGCACATTCCACCTCATGCGGGGGCACAAGCACTTGCCAACAGCACGCACTATGCCCACCAGACCAGTGCTCCTGCCAAGGCTTCTGACAGCCATGCTGGTGAGTGACAGAGCCCAAACCACAGCACTCACCAGAGCCACAAGGAGAAAGGAAGGCTTCATGCAGGTGAAGCTCCTTTTCTCACCCAGCTTTATAGGATCAGCCAGAAATGAGTTGCTGCGAGGGGTTTTTCCTTGGCCTGATGGGAGGTGGGCTAGGTGGTCTTGGGGTTTGTTGCATCTGGGGTAAGAAGGTCATGGGCACATTGGGCATCACCATCCCAATCCCTATCCATCTCCTAGTTGCACCCAGTTTTTTGTCACTATGTGACAAATCCTGATCATGGGACCTGAGGGACATCCCTCCTGTGAAGGTATTTTTTCCCTGGGGACCACGTGTCCAGGCTGGAGGTGCGCTAACCTTGGTGAGAGGCTGCAGCATCTCGGGTTGATGCTGCCATGCGTGACCACAGGACGGTGAGCAGCGAGACAGTGTGTGGAGGACTGTCCCCTTGCCCGCTCAGGGGACACAGCAGTGGCACGGGGCTTGTCACAGCCCAGCTGCTCCCACCGTGGGGTGCACGGGGTGCTGCTGTGCCAGGAATGCAAATCCTGACCCGAGCTCGGCTGGGGGCTCTGCCGTCCCCAGCACCAGGCGGGATTCCTGCCGTAGCTATGGCAACGGCCATATACATTTACATATTCTTCTCGTTAATCACAGGCACATCTAGAGCAACTGTCTTTGCTGGGGGTTGTTTCCATCCAGCCAGAGGAGAGTGTTCCCTCCTTGGACCCACAGCTGCTCCCTCACACGGAGCAAATCGTCTGCATCACACCTTGCCCGGCTGCCCACATCCAGAGTACTCCGTCACTGTGGCCACTGTCCTGTGAACTCTGAGGGTGACAAGGGGCTGTCCACAAGCCCCACTAGTGGTGGGAGCAGCAAGAACCCCCTGGTTGAGCTGCTCCTGCTTGTCTCTGAGGTCCCGCTCCCCCCATGCATGCTAGCACCTTCGGGCAGTGATGGGGCAGCTCAGCTGGACTCAGTACAGCCCTTGTACCCGCTCCTGGGTGAAACCCTGTCAGGAGGAGAGAAATCAAACCCTCGGCTGCTCAGGGTGTATTTTTCTGACCTCTGTCAGCAGTAAAGGACCCAGAGTGTTCGGGTCAGCTGGAGATGTCCACACTTATTCACATCAACCCCACCTCAGGGGTTTCTCAATTTCCCCCATCCACCCACCACAGCCCATCAGCACTTTGGGACCAAACACAGCCCTCCAGTGTGGAGAGTGTGAAGGTGGTCATCTCCATGTTTTGCTTCAGACAGAGCAGGCAGCAAAAGCTAGGCAGGGGGAGCCCAGCCCCCATGTGAAGGAGGCAAAGCAAAGTGGTCCCTGGGGAGCATGTGCCGTGGGGGCCGTGACTTTCCCAGAGCTGGTGGAGCTATGGGACAGCCATTCCCAGCATGGAGGAGACCCTGTGCCCTGTGGCCTGTGGATGATGGCGTGAGGGCCCTGCTTGACTGCTTCATTCTCAGAAATAACATCCAGGGAGTGATCAAAAGCTGGCAGGACCCAGAGAGTGCAGACATGCCTTTCAAGCCAGAGCAAAGCTCAGTAGCCCTATCTGCTACAGGTCAGGGCACAGTGCTGGAACCTCTATGGATGGCAGAGGGAAAAGAGCCCAAAAAATGACTTTCCATTACATTAATGAGAGCCAAGAAAGTGCTGGTGAGCTTGTTGGTGGGGGCAGGTGCCCGTGGGTCCTGCCAGCTCCCAACACTGGTGCCAGGGCCATCTTCTGCCAGAGGATAATGAGTGACATGCTGGAGCATAGGCACAGGCAGCCTTGCTGGCTTCGATTACAGCAGCACATGCTGAGGATGCTGGCTGAGCCCTGGCTGCCTTATGCCTTCCGTGTTGCTCACCCAGAAGGTTTTGCCTGGCAGGTTACAGCTGGCAGCACCTCTTCACTGCCTGGAGCTGAGAGGTTTAGTCTTGAGCCAGGAAAGGGAGGTCATTTGCTGAGTTACAGGCAGGGCAAAAGCCATTAGAAGGTCTCATTCTAACTAACTACTCCATTACACAGAGCATCCCATAGAGCCATGTCCACAGCACATGGCCGAGGAGCAGAGCTGGCTCTTGCTACGAGGTGCGGTGAGCCAAGCACTGCACAGGTACACTGTCCTTTGCTGGTGCCCTGCCTCCGTCCCAGGCTCATGGGTGCTTGAGGAGCACAGCAGCACCAGGGTGGCACAGTGGCATGCTGTGAGCGTGCCATCACCTGCGGGATGGCCTCAGTTCCCAAAGAGAGGGACAAACACCACAGCTGTCCACTCAGGCAGGTTCCACTGGCTATATGCACTGCCCCACAGGGCCACGAGCCACCGTGCTCACATCAAAGCCACCCCAGGTCTTGCCATGTTCTGCTGAGGCCCATCAGGCTCTGCAGGGATGCTGAGCCCAGGGCAGCCCTGCCTGCAGCAATGCACCCATGGGTGTTCCAGTGACACAGCAGGAGCTTGTGTCACTGCTGGGAGCCCCTAAGGGACACTTGGTGGCTGCTACCCTCATCCTGAGCTCACAGTGTGCAGTGCTTACAGCCCTGGGTACATTTTCCATGTGTTCAGGGTCTGTTGAAGGGCTCAGAGCAGCCCTGCCCTGGCCCCACGCTGCCAGGATTTCAGACCTACCAGTTTCCTCTGCCCTTTCCACTGAATCAACCCACAGAAAGGTTTATAAACTTGAGGAAACACGAGTCAAAGCAGAAGGAGCCCAAAGCTAAGCCACAGCGTGACCTCAGCAACCTCCCCTCTTTGTCCAACCTGGGATCTTGTTACTATCTGTCAGCATTTGCTGTGTCCCCTCCTTCAGGGGATGCACCATGCCCTTCCGGAGGAGCGAGGCCTCCCCGCAGCCTGCGCCCCTCTAACGACTCTGTTATCTCTGCCATTTCCAGCTTTGCTTCCCTTCGCCGGCGCAGGGGTGATGCCCTCCCTGGGCTGGCAGTCCCTGGCCCGCGCCTGTGCAAGTTCCCTCGAGGGATGGATTTGTCCTGATGGTCTATGGGGTTTGGGACTGTGTCCTAAACGGGGCTAGGGCATTGGGCTCTCCCCACGATCGATGGGGCAGCAACAAGTATAGTTTGACAGAGCAGCTCAAGCACCCATGCAGGTCGCAGCTGAGTGTAAGGCTCAGCTCTGCCAATAGCATCCTATGGATGCTACCCACGCCACACCATCCCATGCCATCTCTTTCTCCAGCCCTGATAGAAGGGACGCAGAGCCCAGCACAACAGGGGCCAAGACAAAATGGAGCATGCTTTGCTGTCTGGAGCATTAACCTGTCTGTCTGACATGAGGGCAGTGACATGCAGGGAGTGTTTGGTGCAAAGGAAGGAAATGGAAGAATTAAATCCACAGAACTTCCCTGCTTTTGTTCTCTCCCACCCCCGCTCTTCTCCTTGGCCGTTTGCTCTTCTTGCTGGATGTGTATGGCTCCGTACTACCCAAGCAAACTGGAAACGGGGTATATCAGCTGAAAGCAATTTACTTTGAAATCCAGCTGCCAGATTTTCCTTCATTTGTTTACTTTTAAATGCTTTTTTAAAAGCCAAAGTACACAAGGCAGCCAAATTGCTGACATGTGTGCCGGGCCGGTACCCTGCAAATGCTGCATTCTTTCATGTCCTCCTGGACTCAAATCCACTCATGTTTATTTAAAATACATAGAACACTTCAGCACTATTAAGGACCATGTTTTATAGTAAATGGAAAAAGATCTCCTTGCAGGCCAAGGAGAGAGGAAAAGAATCACTTCGATTCAGTTTTGTTCTGACAGCACTTTGCCTGCCACGCTGGGGCCCAGCCACCCACATCCCACCAATGGGCTCGGCCCAGTGCCAGAACCCAGTAGCTCTGGTTGCTCCTCAGGAGCTGTTAGTACTCTGGAAATGTTGGAGACAGGTGGATACAGGGCTACAGCAGTGCTTGTGGGTCTTCACCTTTCTCCTTGGTAGATCCATAGGGCAGTTGACCTGCAGTAGCTGAAATAAATCCCAAGATGGGGCATGAATTAACCAAGGTTCTCCACAGCTTCAGGGTCTTAGGAGTGTCATGCTGCTACCTCCATCCACCAGCTCTCTGCTCAGTCCAGAACCCTTTCTCATCACTTTCCCATGTCTATACATTCACTTCTTGCAGCTTCTACCTAGCACACAGAATTTCACACCCATGAACCACGGATGCTAAAGCTGTAGGTGTGATACCAGCCTGTGTGACTCCAGCAACAACTCCAAGGCAGTCCTTGAGGAACTAGCAGGAGATGAGATTGCAGCACACAGGCACAGGTTGGCAGGAACACTGTGATGTAGCCAAGCTGTGTGCACCAGAGAAGGACACTACAGACTTACTACATGCAATGACACATCCTCTCAAAAATATCACAAAGATGCTGGAATGGAGAGCAACTAAATATTTTAAGGATAATAACAGCTAAACAGAACTATATATGGAAGTAGATACTAAAATTCAGAATTTTTAAGTGTAGTCGTAATGTGGGTATTTTGAGAGGGAATGGAGGTGGAAGGGGCATTTCCAGCCAATGCTGCGTTTCCTCAAACCATCCCTCCGTGGCTGACACAAGCTGAACTTTACAGGGTAATAGAAGGATGTGCATCAGAAAGTGAAAATGTCAACAAACAGCAAATAAATCCTGCAGGCTATTGTCACTGCTCAGGCTTAAAGAAACGCAGAAAGGCAACATACAGAGAAAGGAGCAAGGAAGTGACATATTTTTAATCAAATTTTCTGCTACCAGCAACAGAGGGATGGGCACTGGCTTTATGAAAACACGTTAGTGGACCCTTGACAGACCTCCTTCCTAAAAGAAAATGCCACTGATGTAGCCAGAATTGCTATGGTTTATTTCCTAGCAGAAAGCATAAGAAAAGAGGAACCTCCACGTACTAACTGTTAATAATTTCTTGGGCAGCACCTTCATTGTTTTACTATAATTAGCCAGACAAGTAAATCTTCAAAAGGATTCCTCCAGTGGAGTCCCAGACTCCAATTATATCATGCCTTGAACAAAACATCCCACAACTGGTTTCACTCATGACTGGGAGAAACAAAGGCTCTAAGCAAGTGATGATGGGGAGCAGAGCAGGGTTTGCCAGGACAAGCACTGTGCTCTGGTGCTACACGTTTTGGGGACTTTTGCTCCTTAAACCAGGACTCCCTGTATGCAGCCGTTTCCGCCACCTCCTTTGCTCCTTGGCCCTCATTACACAGACATTTCCACACACTGCACTGCTACCACTGTGAGGAAAGGCTCAGAGCTGAAAGCAGGGTATCACCCTTAGAATCTCCAAAAGGCAGGAGGGACCCTGTGGTATTCAGAATTGGGAAATACCCTCACAAGACTGCTCAGTGACACTCCTTATCTTCCATCCCTCAGACAGTGAGATCTCCAACTGCCTTACTGCTCACAGAGCTGCCTGCCTGCTTGGCACGCTTAGAGAGGGCAGAGTCTGGAGGGGAAAGTGTTTCAAACAGCAGGCAGCTGCCAGACTGAGCGAGGAGGGCAGAGTAACGGGCTCACCACTTCTCTCCCCCACCACCACATGCCCTGGCTGTTCAGGGCTCTGGATCTTGCTCTGGGGAAGGAGAACAGTGCTTGGCTGTGGCTCCCCTCGAGCCATGGGTCTGTGCCTGCCACGGCCATGCAGAGCTTCCCCTCAGACTCCCCTAAGACACTTTACAAGGACAAAGACAAGAGTAAACAAGCAGAGTGCTCCGTTGGGTGGAACCACCACATGTAACAGAGGAGCCAGGGCAGAGGGGGAAGTGACATGCCCCAAGGCCACACAATGAGATAGTGACAGGCAGGAAAGGGAAGCCTGTCTCCCAGTGCAGGGCTCTACCCTCTGGTCCGTGCTACTCCTGTACTGCTCTGTTCTTTCCCCCTCTGCAACACGTTAGTGTAAAAGACAGAAAACAAACACATGAAAGCCTGTAACAATAAAGAGCCCAATAACTGATAGTAAAGGCTCCAGCAGCTGTAGGGAGCCAAAAGCTTCTTGGAGGGGGTTGGATGGAAGCTGAGTTTCCCTCCCTGCTTGTATTGTATTTCTTTCCTCTGCCAAAATGTGCTTCCTGAGTCTTGGGCAGAGCTCTCCGCTGCTGACCCTCACCTTCCTCTGTTTAGCCTGGAGCGCAGGCTTGCCACGAGCACCCGAGGCTGCGCCGGGGGACAGGCAGAGCCTCCCGCTGCATGCACATGGCCAGGGTCAGGCCTGCTGTCAGCAGCTTCCTGACAACGAAAGCCAAGTCAGGCCACACCTGACCATGTCCCGCAGGAGCAGCCAGGCAGAGCTCGGACGCAGGAGTCTGGAGAGAGCTTTGAGCTGGGGACAGGAGGGCGGAGGGGGGGGGCAGATAGTCACAACTGACGTGATTCATGTTTACAGGCTCCATCTAGCCCTTTTCTCCAAGACAAAGATGTGTCAGGTTCCACACTCCACAGAGCTGTAAAGGGGAGGCAGCGAGAACAAAGCAGAGGTCAGACAGTGCTAACCAAAGGGCTAATTCTGACTTCATTAAAATTCTCGCTCCTGTTCACATGGAAGCAGAAGGCTGTGCTACTACTTATAAAGAGCTGAACCACCCTCAGGGTGACTCATAGCCCTTAACAGAGCTGCCATGCTGATTTTACAAATATTAGAGCAATGCCTCAGAGTCAGTGTTTTGTATGGTTTAACCTATCAACTTGGGAGCAGACCCATAGCTCTTTTATAAAGCTCCCCTTCCCTGTATTTTATTTCCTCTCTTGGTGCCAGAATGAGAGCCAAAGCCAAGCTTAACAAAGCAACAGGCATGGCTGCTCTTCCCAGCCCTCGTTTCCCCTGGTGAGAGGGGAGAAATTAATTTAAACCCTATCAAAACAGCAAAAGCTGTTCGCCATTTTGTGCTGCAGAACACAGCGTGAGCCAAACACTCACTTGAACCATCTGCATTTGCCAGCCCAGCCAAGAGCACAGGAACATGCAGGTTGGAATCCTTTTGTTTAGGCATCTGCAACAGACAAATGTGATCCGAGCTATTTCGCAGGCAGAGAGGGCAGCAGCAACAGGGAGATGCTTGGGATGCGGGCAAGACAGAAGAGCTTTACTTGATAAAATACTCTCATTTCTTTGAGTCCTTATTCTTGGATCAAGTCAGGTACTGCAAAGCTCTTCATGCCCCAGCAGCTTCTGCGTCTGCCCCAGCCCTCTGGTAGCCTGGAGCAGCTCTCAAGGAGCCAGGCAGGCTCAGAGAGCACAGGCAATGGCATTCTCCTCATCCCTGCTCTCTCTGCATCGCTCTCATCAAGTACAGACATCATGCACAAGAGGAACCTGCACCCATGCGTGCGTTAGGGCTTGCCAAAGCTTTTCAAACATGTGCAAGGGAACGGAGAAACTTCTTGTTGAAGCAGAAACCAAAACCAGGAATGACCCCCACAGCGCTGAGTGAGCAGTGCTGCTGACCTGCCACCCCCACTTCCAGCATCTGCTCCTGCTTGTGGGGCTGATTTACTGCCTTAATATTCAAAATAACACTACAGACTTTTTGCTTCTAGTTTGCTGTTCTGTATTTCCTCAGATCTTCTCCCTTTGCCAAAGTATTATTTGTACCACACACAACCCTTCAAAAAGTCTCAGAACAGACTCAGATTAAGTCCCCAGCTGTAAGGGCTCACATGAAAAAACAAAACTAGTAACAGAAGGGCAAGATTACATTAAGTGTATTCCTAATAAAGACAAATTCTGTGCTTTTACATGAAGTTAAATATTGCAATTAACCTGCTTCCCATGTTTGCCTGTCACATACTGCTAGCACTGGCCCTGCAGGTTCAGAACCATCCTGCTCCCTGTGGCACCAGGGACACTCCTTTCTGGATTCAGAGAAGCAAATAGATTTTACACTGAGACTTCCCAACCATCTCCATCTACTTTGTCTCTGCCTTAACTTCTGTAAGCCACATCAAATGTGACTGAGGTGATCAAAATGTTTTCAAATCATTTTTCTTCCTCTTCTTACTTCACCCTCAATTCAAGAGTTTTTATACGTAGGAAGAATCAAGTTGAGACAATGTTCAAGTCAATTTTGTAACACAGACAAAAGACCTAATAAAGTTTCTGCTAGCAATACTGAAGTAGCCTTCAGACTTTCATGATGGCAAAATGTTCCCAGAGATGCCCAAGATCAGCTTAATGCAGCCACAAGAGGGAGTCTTAAATCTCCTGTTAATACCGGGTGGATTCTAGTTTCAAAACTAGTTCAAGAGCACACAGCAAGATTGAAAAAGGATTTCACAAAGTTATCCTGAGCACTAAGTTTCTTCTCTGGCTTTACAGTAGTATCCTTGTTCTGAAGGTGAAGGTGCTTTAAAACTATGAATCCTTGGCATAAAGATGCAGGTTTATCTTTTCTTATGAATAGGAAGGGAAATCTTATTTATCCATTTTAGAACCATATTGCAATTGAAGGCAGAGGAAGAGTACAAGAATGGGTTTTACCCTAGCCAATCTCACCTTACAAATGCTTGAAAGACTAGTTCCACCTGAACTGACTCCTGGGAGACTCTCTTGTTTAATGAGGGATGATAACATGGATAATATGTCATGCAACAGAATTATGAAACTGGCACGAGAGCTAAATAAAACCAAGTACTTGCCACAACTAGCTCAAATTTGGTGGCTATAAGCAGAGTGGGGGTTGCTGTTGGACTCCTGGCCTTTTCAGCTTTTGCCTTGAGAGTTAAACAGAACCCCTTGAGACCAGGGCATGTCACACTGCCAGGTGTCTTGGAGAGGGACCTGAAAAGGATGCTGTTGTGCTAGCGCCACACAATTCTGCTGCACACTCCTACCTCACCGAGGTTAGAAATCACACTGGCATTTTCCTCTTCCCATCCATAATCCATAACCCTTTGTGTGGCAAGCTACCACGACCCTGCCTTAGCATTTTGTTGACTGGACATGTGACTAGGAGGCAGAGTTAAGAACCTACAGCATAACAAGTAACACTTCTCACATCACCAGCAGAATATCTGTGTTAGATCTCTGTGTGTCTGCTCTCCATCTGCCAAAAAGATGTCAAGATACATTCCTCAAAAATACTTCTCTGGCCTTTACTCAGTCTTGACATTCACTTGTTCTAAAGTTTCCAAGAAAACATTACAGCTCCAAAGGGGCATCTATGTTTGAGTAAAGCCACATGACACTCCTGAACAGAAAGAACTACATAAAGGCACTATCTGAAGCACCAAGAAAACAGACCTCTGGCAACACTTCTTCACAGAGATTCAGCCAAGAGATTAAGAAGCAATTATCCCAAAGAGATTAATGACAGAAATGCTTACAGTACAGCTGAGTTCTACTTGACTTCATCACTGCATTGTCCTCTTCTGCTGTTCTCTTTTGTAGATTCACCTGCCCACTCCTGGTTGGTGAGCAGATCCTTAATTTTGACTTTTAAACACAGTCAGTGCCTCATGACTGGATCAACCACCTCTGACCCAAGAGGTAGTAAATTCAGCTGCCATGAAACACATGAATAATCTCAACCCTTTGAGGCTGCAGAACATATCACTATTTGTTTCTTTGCTTACAGCACTAGCCAACTTAAGGGTGGGGTTCATAAAAGGCTGTTTAAAAAACTTGCCCCACTATTTATGCATCTCAGTCTTCCCAGAAGCAATTTAATGGGAAAAATACTGTTTAATTAGGAGATGACTACTGGAATGCCCATGTCTGTTTATTCAAAAGCAGATGTTCAGTAGTGTAATGTTTCATACATTATGCTAACAATAGTAAGTTATTAGCAAAACACAGTAAGTAATATCTAAAAAGTCTTTCTGTGAGGTTGCCAATCTATTGGAATGGGTCAGCAACAAAAGATCAGATGTGACATGTGTTAACATCCCAGAACAATTTCTCCTCTACTTGGCCAAACCTCATTTCTCTCAAGCTGAATGTGATTAAAACTCAAGCTTGTCCCAGTTTCCATCTCTGTATTAAAAAAAGGTTATCTGCCTTCAGCAATTCGTGGCTGCTCCAAAATGCTGGGAGGGATCTGCAAAGAGAAACTGCAAAGGTGTTCACCATCTCACAGGTGGAGACAGGGAACTGCTAAGACAGTGTGACATGTCCATTACAATTCAAACACTATGCCATAGCACCTGCTTTCAGTTCCAGGCCACACACCCAAGCAGAAAGTAGCAAGAACCCAGGAGCTGCACAGTGCACAAGCTACTTTTAGATAAATGTCACACAATTTTCCCTCCAACTCCATGGATCTGAAACACATGCTGCAGCTACAGACCCATGCCAGCTTAATTCTCTCTCAAACAAGGTGATGGTAAATCTCCAGATCCTAGTAACAAACAGCAAGGCTACTCAAGGAGCAAAAGCACCACCCAAGTCTTTGCTATGGCTTAGACTACCCAATCTGGCCCAGAGCAAGCTAAACTGCCCCTAGCTTTGGGAAAGTTTCATGTAATTTCTTCAGATTTTTGGAATAACATTCTTGCTGTTGAGTCTAAGCAGACAAAAGGCTAGATCTACTTCCTGTGAAACATGACTTTCAGATATTGTAGAAAAGACTAAAAGAGGTTAATTTAATCCTGTATCAAAAAGTGTATCACAGTGAAACAATGGGAAGGATGTGCCCCAAAACTCCCAAGTCAGGGCCTTGAGACAGAAAATAAGTCACCTTCTTACACTGCTTGATGGGAAGATCCTGCAGAGATTTTTCCTTTAAAGTGCTGGAAAATTCAGTGCAATTTTTCTGATGAATTAGCTTGGGCTCCCCAGTAAAAATATAAAAAAATGGAAACCACTAACCTAGCTGCATGAGGAATGAGTGTCTGGCAAACAGAACAAGCATCTTTATAGGAGAAATAGTACTGACCTCATACCTATTAGAAGTCACAGATTTGACTAAACCCTTGCTCCAAGGCAGATTTTAAGTTAAACCTATACAGGAGGCCCTAAGGAAAAAAAATTCACAATTATCAGCTGCAAGACTAAGGGAAAATGTTAAAGACTTGTTTGTTCTCAGTTTCATTGATCCACATGGCAGTCTTCTCAGTAAGTAAGAGTCCCACACCAGTTCTTTGATAGACTGAGGCAGCAGTCACAGACAGGCTATATTCACACGTATCTTGGACAAGCCTGGCAGTCACTACCAAGCAGCTGCCATTACTAGTGCTAAGAAGGTCCCAATGGCTACATGATTTCAGAGAGCACTGTGCAAAGCAGGGAAGTACATTTTTTTTAAGCTGTCATGATGTATGAGTGTGTTTAAAGAAGTCTACTAAACCATATTACAGTTTGGGGCTCTTTAATCATTCAAGTTCTACCCAACACATACTGGACAATTTACATCTACAAGTGATAACATCTTTGTACTTTAATTACAGCACAGTCTGCCTGTTTACCAGGACCAGAAAAAGAGCCTACTGCCAAATGGGGAAGGCTTCAGCTCTGCCTCAATGGGTGGGTTTGGCTCTGGTCTGGGTCTAGAGTGGTAGGCATTCTCAGGCATAGGACGGTCTGTCTTCACTTTTGTAACCTGGGAAGAAAAAAAGAAGAAATGATAAAACTTCTCACAGAAGTTAACAGAAAAGCTAGACTGAGGCAGAACTTCCAAGAGGAACCAAACAAGACTAATGACACTCTGATGAGGACTCCTATCTCCAGTGTACTGCTGATGTAAGGGAGAAGGGGGGGTATTTAACTCTTAACAGGAGAGAAGTTCTATATCTGTTTGAGCTTCACTCTTAATGGAAAGGTCTCTGTACCAGGAAAAGCAAAAAGCAAGATTAAGTGTCATTGCCTAAGACAAGGGCAAGTCTCTGGGAAAGCAACCACAGAGAATGCTGACAGAGTCCTGACTTCCAGTAAAGTCCACAGGCTCACAGTGCTGAGTTCATGAACCAGCTTCTGGCTGTCAGAACAGTTTGAGACCTGGTCTGGACAAAGTGTCCATCAGAACAGAGAGAACAATCTGGCTATCCAGTCAAAAAGGTATGAAGTTACCTTAGAGAGCTCTCCCAGATCAGGCCTCACCCAACCCAACTTCTCCAGCACACAGTTATCAAACACTGCCTGCTGATTTCTGCATCGGCGAAACTCCTGCAGGTTGCTGTAGTCAATGCACGTCCAGTATGCAGTAAAGGGCTCTGCACAGTGTGTCTTAACCTTCCTGTAAGAGACCACAGAAAGAAAATCATTAGTGTTATCATTTTTATGCTTTTCTCTCTTACTCATTCAAACCTCAGCTTCTGATTAAGTGGTTTTTCTAGTTTTAAGTTCTCAGGAACGTTTAAAGTCTTCAGAGAAGTCAGTATGTAAAGCATCATTACAGAAAATCTGGTATCAGTAAAATTTGTATCATAGCTACAAATATGGATTGCAATAACTTAACTAATGTGGAAGGTACACATTTCCTCCACAGGAGATCCTTGTTTTGCCAAGTAACTTGGTGTACATTATTCAATGCTCTAATACTTCCAAATTAATTTGATGTCTTAAGCTCAGGAAGACATGCCTAGAACAGAGGTTTCTAATTACTAGGTGCTGTACTGGAAGTGGACATGCTAATTAAACTAGGCCTCTTACTATCAACTTAAGAACATGATACTGGCACATGCTTTGGGATATACGTTTTTGGTCACATGAAGCAAGTACTGTGTCTACTTGAGCTTTCACAGTAGCCTGCCTGTAAAACAGAGGGGTCAGACAGTGCAAAGCTTAGGTCAGTTCCTTGGATTTCGTAATATAGATGCAAAGTGCAGAAATAGCAAGCCTTTCACCACCCTCCAGTTGTCATCTGCCAACCTAACAAAAACCTGAGCAACCTACTCTGGAGCAGAGGCCAGAGAGCTTGATACGAAAGAATAAATAAAGAAGAAATAAATAACGGCACAGCCTCCACTCTTAGGATTTAAAGTTTCAGATGCAACAATAAAGACTCTGAGAGCCGCAGTGATAGCAGCATGTTTAATTAAAGTGAGTGATTGCTAGAGCTAACAAATCTCGGCAAGGAAATGCCCTGAAGCACCTTCACCTTCAGGTCCTCCGCCGGGCAGGACCCGCAGCAGCAGGGCTGAGAGAAGGACAGCCGCCGGAGTAGGCTAAGGGCCCGCTCACCTGAAGAAGTCGAGGGCGCACTGGTTGACCTGTCGACCTTCCTGCAGGCACTTCCGCGGGTCCTTCTCCTCCCACCGGCAAAGCATGAACTCCTTGTTGGGGCGGTCGCACTGCGAGCCGTAGTGGTGGGCCGCGGCCTTGAGCACGGCCGAGCTGACTTTCACCTGCAAGCGGGGCAGAGCGGCAATGGCAGCGAATGCGCCTCGGCAGTGCTGTCCGTCGGGGGCGGGGAAGGGCCCATCGGCGGCTGCTCACTCACCTCCTGCACGTCGAGCTCCTCCAGAGAGGGCACCTGCAGGGAACCCGGCATGGCGCCGGGGCCTGTCTCCTTCAGCTCCCCTCAGCGCCTGGCGCCACCGCGCACGCGCGCGCCCCGCCCCTGCTGACAGCAGCGCGTGCGCGGGGGCGGCGGGAGGCGGTGGTTTACTGTTGCCATGGAAACGGCGCCGAAGCGGGCCGCGTCGGGCCGGGCTGTCACGATGGTGACTGGCAGCCGGTACCGCGGGGATATCGTGCGCGGCAGGTGGGGTCGGCGGGGCACGGGGGTCACTGGGTTGTCCGCTCCTCCCGATTCCCAGCCACCATTCTCTTCCAGGATGGAGGGACAGGGCTCCTACACGCTGCCAACGGGCACCGAGTACCGGGGAACTCTGAGGGACGGGGTGTTTGACGGGGAGGGAGAGCTGCTCTTCCCCGACGGCGGCACGTACCGGGCGGCCTGGCACCGCGGGATCCCCAAGCAGGTAATCTCGGGCCGGGAGGGACTCTCCCCGAGGAGCCTCTGCTGCTGTGGAGCGGGCCCCCCCTCCAGGGAAGTTTTTGGGTTGAAATAAGCGGATTTCCGAGCCAAGCCAATGTTTTGTCCCCTCGGCAGTGTCTCACAGTCGGACGTAGAGGGCGAGGCTGCTTCTGGCTGGTCAGCAGCTCCCAACGCTAGCTCACTCCGCTGGGCTAACATGGTGTTGGCAGTGGAACGCTGGCCTTGCTCCTTCTCCATCCATCCATCATGTTTATTAACTCTGCTTGAACATGTTTTGCAGGGGAAATACACTTTTGCAGATGGTCTTGAATACACAGATAAAAAATGGCATTACTGTGATGGCTACGACAGAAGATTTTATACAGAAATCTGTTCTGGTCTGAAACCAGCAGGTACTGAGCTGCATTTGTGATCCTAAGAGTCTGGAAGGAATTAAACTAACAACTTTGCTTAAGAAAGATTAATTCAGCTACATGAGTAACATGGAGCAGAAATGCTCTGGCTAATTTCAGGACCCAACCATAGAGTGCTGCCAGAAGAATGCTAACACCACCTTCCACCAGCGCAGCAGTGCAGGATGCAGCTTCCACCCACAGCGTGGGCTCCTCTGCAGTGATGACCCACAGGACAGGGCTTTGTTATCTACAGCTTTTCATACCCTGATTAACCCTTTTATAAACACTTCACCTTCACTACATTAGCAGTGCACTTTTAATATGGAAAAGTTGAGTAAAAGCAATTTATTTACATCTGGAACACCAAATAAAGCTTGAATATCTCTGTCCCAGATAGCTTTTTAATAGATATCAAAATCATTATTTGTGTCCAGTTTATATTTTTGTTAAGTAGTTTTATAATACTGTTTATCTGTAGTCAAAAAGTGAAAAGATTTAGAAGGAACAAGTGAGTAAAATTTGTAATGTAATACATAAAATACTCTTTTCTTTATACATAGAATATTTTAGCAGTGACGTAATTATTCTGAGAAGCCAACAAGACTCTCCTGGCCCCATTTTGGAGTTTGGGGTCATATTTGTAATGTTAGCTTAGTGAGCTGAATCACAGGACTCTGAATGATGAAATCAAAGTGAAGTCTTTTTATATGGATTTTTTCATTTTCTCCATCTGCAAAATTGGCAAAATGTTTTTCTAAAATTTATTGTAAGGTAACTGCATTGTTTTTATAGCAAATGCCATGGAGACATAATCCTTGTTAGTTACCTTGATCAAAGGCACAAATGAAAAAAGCAAAACCAACCCAACCCACAAACTGAAAACCAAACCAAAATACAGCAAAAAATGGTTTTGTTTTTTTTTTTTTCTTCAGGCATTTCTCATCTTACAAATCTGGATCCTCCCAGAAAAATCCCAAGAGGTTGTTATGACTGTGGTGATGGATTCTATAATCCTGAAACTAGAGTTATTGTTGACTACAAACTCAGGTTTCTGAGAAATGCAGGTATGATTAATTTCTGCAAGGTAAACTGAGTCTATTTATCATATCTTCTTGGATGTGTGGTTAAAGATAAAACATAAAAAAGTCTATGATTTGGTTCTGTTATCACTAGGCTAAAATATTTCTTTCTTATTTATTTTTGGCAAAGGGCCAGTGATTTATGTATCCCCAGAGTTGTACAGATCATATTTTTCAAAACTACAATGAAGTATTCCCAAGCAGATACAAATAAATGTATTGTATTAGCATTTGGTATGTTAGTCTCAGGAAAATCTTCAGTCTCCTCCATTACAATCTCAAGCAGGGGAGTGGTTGTGAGGTGTACATCATTGATCCTGAAAGCTAATAAACTCTGGGTTGTGAACCAGGAAAGTGCTTAAGCATGTGCTTATATCTACACATTAGAACAGTCCATTTTATTGAGGTGAGTCTGAGAGCTGTGTTTAAATACCTTGCTGAGTAGGAAACTTCCTGGTGACCTTGGTAAGCTGTGCTTTGGGTATTCTGGCAAGTACTGGATCTTGCGGATGAATCCTCGAATTAATAAGCCTTAGGGCAAATTAGATCTCTTCAAGCCAAAAGAGAAACTTTTCACATTAAAACCACACAGAAGATCCCCAAACAGATGATACTGAGATAACTCAAAGACTGTAATCTGACCTGAAGCAAATGCTTTGTCTTCTGACTATTCAGCCTGTGTGTTTATCACCTTCACTTTCCCCCCCGCCCTCCCCAAATGTCCAAATTGCAAGACCTGGTGTTTCTAGAAGACAGAACATTTAATTTTCTGCGTGTCACAGTTTAACAGTTCTGTTCCTTGGAAACTCCTGTTTACTATTTACTAGAAAAAAAGTGTGCTCAGCTCTACTTTCAAGAGCTTTTATAAGTATGCACTGTGATATTGGAGGAGGGAAGTGAAGGGGGGGGTTAAATGAATTGGAGATACCATCTGCTATAAAATATACCCTGTGATACATGGCCTGTTTTATAAACGTTGAATAAAAACTGATCTAGATTATTACAAATGGCATTGATCCAAAATACTGGAATGCAGTGGGCCTACTGATGAGGAAGATAAGCAACATGCTTTCCAAAAACACAGGAACCTACACAGATTAGTACAGGAGGGAACGCCTTGGAATTCAATTTATTGTTTTTTAATCTGTTCTTTGAACTCATTGTCCTTCATGACATTTATCTCAAACCCTACACATTATATCAATCAATATTCCCTAACCAGACCAGCTCAGCATGCAGTCTGACAGTCACTGGAGGTGTGCTTTGTGTGGCCCTTCCATTGAGAGCCCGGTACACAAAGTTAAATTTGTTGATGTCAGTGTGAAGAAGGAATGTGTCATGTAGGCCAGACCCTTCCTCTCAAGAACACGAACACAATTGAAAAGCCCAGCACTTGTTCAACATCAGAGGAACTCTTGCTGCCCCAAGAGAGATGATTCAGGGCACAAGGCCACTGCAGTAAAGAAAAAAAAATTAAAAAAACCCAGCTGTAAGCAGAAGAAACTGAGGAAGAGGCTGGGATGACAGGGAACAGATCCAGAGTTGCTCCATTATAGGTTGGGCAGGAAGGAGCAGGAAAACCTCCAGGCTTCCAGCCAAGTCTTGAAAGCATCAAAAGCAGATGGTAGGAAGCATTGAGGAAGTTCTTACAACAGCTTGACAGGTTTACCAAAATGACACTATCTTCCTCAGGTCTGGCAGCAGGCCTTCAGAATACTCCAGTTCTCACCTCTCACCCTGGCCCTATTAGGAAAAAATCTTGATTGTTTCTTGGCTGTTTGTGAAAGAGGGCAAGGAAGCAAAGAGCCTTGGTGCTGACTTACCTCCAGGTACCATTCCAGAAGAGAAGATAATAAGACACCATTTGAGACTACTGAGCTTGCTTCCACCACTTCTCTGTCAGGGTGAGTGGATGTGGAGTACCGTAGAGACTCTTCTTAAATTTGGCAAGCCTTGCATTTTGCTAGCGTGGAGGTCTGACACTCATTTACTTAAAGAGCTCTTAATGTTAAAGCAGTGCAAAGGCTCATCGTGAAAACATAATCTGGCCCAGGGAATGAAATGACAGCAACAGTTTTGTTAGACTTTTTTATCTAGCAAAGTTTTCCAAAGTCTCATTACAATCTTGCAGTTATTTCTCCGTCCCTAAGCCTCTTTTTCCTTGGGGATGCTCAAATTTCTCTTGATTCTCCATGTGTTCTTCAATCTTTTTTTCCAGTATTGTGAAGTACACAAAATTGGACACATAAATAAGAATGTAAATGCTTCTTTGTAAGCAGAGATGCTGTTTATCTTGAACAGATACTAGACTCCTGTTTCACTAGGAGTATTCTTTTCTCCCCTCCCTTCCCCAAAATAGGACTTCTGGCACCTTTGTAACAGAATTTAGTCTATAGAAAGATGGGAGTATTTCCCAAATTTTCAGTGAGAAGTAGAAAATATATGATGTTATGTTTCATACAAAGCAGGGAGGTACAAGAAGAGCTGTGATGTTCAGGTTTTAGAACCCCTTTGAATATTGAAGAAGCCCATTGCTTTCAAAGAGAAAATACTATCAAAAATAGAAATGTTATACCAAGATGGAAAAGATTATAGGAGATTGGCTGGTTCACCTGTCTTTTGACAAAAAACAAAGATACTTGTGATGAAAATTGCCCTCTTTCACCTGTGTTTCTCCCAAGGATGGGTTAAATAACATAAAACAGGCTTTTGCTCTTTGTAATATAAGAATATTTGTGCTACTACTTTTGTATTCCTTCTTCAGGTTTACTTACTATGTGCATAGGGTAGCCTTCTATATGGCAGTCAATGTTACCTGAAATACAGGTGTCTCTTCCTATAACATCAAGAGCAGGAAGGCACAAAGTCTGCCTTTACACTAAAATTTTCAGTCAGGTAACTGAATTAACGTGCATGTTATTAAGAGCAGAAAACGGGAACAAGTGTCTTATTAAAAGGAGAGCTTTTGGTGTTGCTGCAATCCCAAACCAGCCAGCAGTGAGCTTAGGATTTCTACAAGCCTGAAAGTTTTGTAGACTTGAGGAATCATAGTGGAAAATGTCAAGATTCAAGAATATGATTTGATTATAGTTTAGAAAACTTGGGTTAGAGTGTTTGAGGTTCCTTGGTTGTGAGGCCGATCCAGCTCCACCAGCAAGGATGTAAAGTTATTTTAATTTTAAGCCTCAGAAATCACAGACTTACAGTTTCCTCACGTTATTACCTTGGGATGAAGGTTCTCATGCTTGGTCTGAAAGAATTTAGAAGCAAAAAAATTGTTTGAAAGTCAGCAGTGATGTATTCATCCATTTCAGATTTATCCAAGAATGCAAATCCACAAGGTGAATCTCTTACATTTAGATCTTTCTTGCCTTATATCTCAACTCTGACTTACACTGAGTGCTTTTTGGGAAATGTAGACTTTGACTTGTCTGAAAATGTAGTTGAGAAGCAGAGCCATAACCACTCAGTAATTACACAGGGTAACATTTCTGTACCTACCATCATGTACCCCAAATGCATGCAGATGTTTGCGTGCTCTTTCTCATAAACTACTGGAGAACTGGGTGTGGGATGAGGACCTGGCAATTTTTCAAGCCTGGAGTATTTCTGGAAAAGACAGCAAGTTTAAGTTAAAGTCGACTGTGGTGCAGGAAAAAAATAAAGATTGACTGCACTTGGGGATCATGCACGGAGCTTTATTCCCTGTTCTTCTTTGAAATTGCCCATTCTGATGATGGAGGGAGTGGATGAACAGTCTGATTCCAGGCTAGTCCCTAGTCATTGCCTAAGAATGTAAGAGTTGTTTTGGCAGATGCCCTTAGCAATGGAGAGGAAAGCCCCAGCAATACACATACAGAGGGAATATAGTATTTTTGTTCACATGAATTTAGCTTCCCATAGATTTAAATGTCTACTTTTAACACAGGACCATTTAATCTTTTGTACATTTCTTTTTTATTTGACTTAAGATACTGAATTTAGATGAGGCTTAGTTCCTACATATTGAAACTCTTAAAAGCTCTTCAAATAATTGTTCTTTGGATACTTGTTAAGCAAAAGAAATCAGTTTTGATCGGCAGTAAAAGTTCATGCTATTTTAAGTGCAATGCTATAGCTATTTTCTGTTGTATATTTAATCATTTTGAATTATATGTCATGTAAAAGATTTTAGCTCTGGGGCATTTGCCAGATGGCTGATTCTGCATTTCACACAACAAAAGAAATAATGTTTGTGTAAAGCTCTTAAAAATAGTTGGTAATCAGTATATTCTACAACGAATAGGATCCAGACCTGTTTGGAAAAAAAAACCCCAGCTTTTGCAGAAATTAATTTAGAGGATTTGGTCTCTACCTCTGGGCTCTGAACAAAACAAATTGTGCCTATTGTTTGCTGATTTTTTAACATTTAACAAGTTAACTGAATTGTAAATTTTACTCATTTTTATGTTAAATGCCGTTTATTGCAATCCATTGATCTTTTCCTCTTCACTTTGGCTGACAAACTTATTTCTGAAAGCAGAGCTGTGTAAAACAGAGAGCCAAGACTACTCTCACAAGTAGTGCATACGAATGTGAGTAGCCCTGTGCTTTTCTTTCAACAGCTGGAGTGCTTGTCCTTTCTACTGCTAACTCCTCTTCCTGGTCTCTTTGATTCATATTCCTCCACAATACCACTGCACAAATGCTTTCTCTCTCTGCCATGGCACTCAGCTTGTTTTCTTTGCCCACAAGGCTCTACACAAGTCCCTACAAATTCACTTTTTGGTCTCGCCTTCTCTATCTCCCATATACATTTTTCCCTTGTGTCTAGACCCAGAACATCATAGAGTTTTTACCCACATTCATACAACTCCAGTTTACTGGTACTTGTATTCCAGACTCACTGCTTCTATGATAGTCAGAAGGGTTGAAAAATATTACATTAAAAGGAAGGTTAGAAATTGTTTTATAACTCTTTCGTCTGGATCTCCAAGTGTCACTCCTTTACCACTTCCTATTTTTTAGTTAGTTTTTGTCCTGCTGTGAGAGCTTTGGACCTAAATAACCTGCACTGCTTAACAAATAAGTTAGCTGAGGAGCTAAATGTTGGAAAGAGGAGAAGCAGAACAAGTATCAGAACAAGCAAGTATCAGACAAGGGACTGCTGAGTGGGCAGTGCAAATGAATGAGTATTGAATGGAAAATGGCAGAAGGAAATTGCCTCTACTTCATTTAAGGAGAAGATCCCAGACTTCTAGGAGTAACTTCATGTCTATTCTTACTCTGCCCTAAACATGTTTTAAAACACTGGACCATCTCCTACCCATCATATGCTCTTTTCCTATCTTTTATATAGAACTGTGTTAAGATCAGGCACATTTTGAATGGTGTTGCAAAATCCATGCTTTTAATGTCCTCCTCAGTGTCAAAGTCTCCTCAGGTGACAGAGACAGTTGGAGGCTTCTCATCCATGTAACCAAGAAAACAGATTTTTAGATTAAACTTGACTTTTAATATATATCCTCCACTCAGTAAAAGAGATCATGAACCAATATGGTTTATATTCAAAACTATAGCCAACAATTGTAATATTAATATATGCATCCTGATGTAAGTTACAACAGTCATTTCAGTAGCTATGGCTTTTGCAGATATATTGTTCCTTGTGGTTTCCTGGTCTTAAAATACTTAACCATTTTGAAAACTCTGAAAGTTTCAGTTCCAAATAGTGGCATGCCAAGAACAACAACCTTGTTTGTGTGCTAGCCATCCTATTGTGAATCCCTTAAATAGATTCTACAAAAGTCTTATAGGCTCTTATATTCGACTATACAGTCCATGTGAAAACAAGTTAGAAGAGATGGAAAGTTCATTTGTGGACCATTTTGGAATTACAGTAATTAAAAGTAAATGGAAGGGTGAGAATTTGTGGGTGGAAGTAAAGGTTAATTGAAAACATATTTTCCATTTTCTTGCCAGCCTTGATGTTGGTGGGGTCAGGTGCAGTAAGGAAGAGGGTGCTAGGGATCCAGAGTGGGCAGTGGAAATGAAAGGGGTGTGCCAAGCAGAGTCCATGGCCAAGATGCTATCGCGTGTGATTGTAATTGTGTAGTGGAAGAACACGATAAACCACGCTGCGGGTGATGGGAGGAGTCAGGCATGTGAAAGAATTAAATGGTGTTGTTGTTTATAATCATCTGTGTGTGCTTGGTTCTCTGCAAACAGAGAGGAAAGTCAGCTCTTGTTCAAAGATTGTCTATTGTAAACACTCTCTTATGCACCATAGTCAAGGCAAGCTGCTCTTCCCCAGTGCTGTGTGCTCAGGGTACATTGAGCTGTGACTCTTTGATTGTCCTCAGGATGCACATACCAGGACACATCTACTCCCCTCCTTGCTCACATGGCCTTCAACAAAAGCGAGAGTGAAGGAAGGGACAATGTCCACTCACCTCTGGTCCCAGCTTGCCTTTAGGCAGAAGAGGGAGCCAAGGATCTAGATTTTGGAGATCACCAGGGAGTGCATCAGGCCTCCAGTGTAGACAAAGCCTTTATGACACCAAGAACAGATACAGCTACAAAGCGCAGTATGAAGACCTAATATAGAGTCAGACAAGGCTTTTAAGGCCAATAATGATTTTTTTCCCCATGTAAGCCACCAAGTGTTGTCATTTCAATGCAGTACATCTTCCTGCATGCCTCTACATGGTTTAGGAAGAGGGCAAATCCAGAAGTCTGCACAACTATACTGCTGATTTCTGATAGTCTTTACTCTGCATCATAGCAGATACCCAAGCATGCAGAGCCCTAAAAAGTCTCTCACAGCTGAGCTTTCCATAAGCAACACAGAAATGCGATAGCTAGAAGCAAATAATTCTAAACTTTACAATATGCCTTTAATATAGGAAGATTAAATGCACCTAAATTACAGTGTATTTTCAAGACATCCTTTGGAAGCACCCTGAAGCAAGCCCACCCTGAATTTTCAAGCCCACCCTGAATTTTCAGCTGGTTCTAATCCCAGTTGAGAGATAAATCTGGAGTGTGTAGTTGGGGAAGTCTCTTCTGACAGTAGATTTAGAATGAACATTGAAAATTAGCCAACTGGTTTCATTTTGCAGAGATGCTGAGCAGAAATCCACTGATTTCAAGTGGGCTACAGTTTGAGCTCACTATGGAATACACCTGGATTTTTGACAGGCACTTGCTTGGACTTTGCTGGCATTTGGAGCTTCCCCTAAAGCCACCCAAAACAAGGAAGAAGCAGTATTTGTTCAGAACTAGTTTTGAAATAGGCTACTTAAAGGAACATAACATGACCAACAGATTTAGCTGGGTCTTTTTTGCCTAGAAAGACTCTATCCCAACTGACCTGCTGACTGTGTAGACAGTGTCCGACAGCAGATCAGAAGGACTTGCACCCCCAGTTAGTCATCTACTATGGACAGATCAGTTGTGCAGGTGGCTACCAGGGTTGGCTTCATGTGTCTCTGCCTGCTTAAAGAAAACAGCCCAAATTAATTACAAAAATAAAAGAGAAGCTCCCTTGGTTTGGGCTGGCTGAGGATCTGACCCACAATATTCAAAATATATTCTGTGGCCACCAGAAAACTGATCTTATTTTGGATTGAGACACAAGAAAATAATTTAAAAGAATTATCTAGAATATTAGATATATTCTAACAGCTTATCCATTAAGATCTCTCACTATCTCTCTCTGTTTCAAAATTTCAATGATATGTCATAATAATAATCATTATTTTTCACTAACTTTGGAAGAAATCCTTTGCTAACATTTACAAACTGAACAGGGATATGCCAGCTTGAAACAAAATTTTCAGACAAACCTTTTTTTCTTCCCCTTCAAACATCAACATGGTTAGTTCCATTTCAGCAGAGTCAGTTCCATGAATGTTTATTCTACTGAGGAACATCTTAAAAAAAAAGGATAAACTTTTAAAGATAAATATACTGACACAAAATTCAGCGCACCACATGAAGAACTCCTCTCTTTTTTTACCTAATTGTGCACAGGGTGATAATTTACCACTGATTAAAGAGTTTGTATTTTCTTCAAATCTTTTTTAAAGGGAAAATTACTTCTGAAGGTGAAGATGTGCTTAGACAATCATATTAACATATTCAAACAATTGCAATTTGCAAAATAGTAATTACAACTCACTATCTGGTAGCATTAATCAAACTTCAAGGTTTAATTCCATTTTAAATATTGATGAAATGTGATTCTCCAATCTAACCCTGGTGTTGCAGGGTTATGGAAGCAGCCAGTGACAGAAAAAGAGGAACGTGTAGTTAACAAGCAGCTGCCACAAAGAAGGATCGGCATCTGTGATTTAAATTGTTAGCTGCACAGTCAGGTAGAGTGTAAAAAGGGTAGTCAAGAGGCTGTTAAGTCCATTGCTGCCAATTACTAACAATCAGGGAGGAGCTTTAAGACTTGTTCAGTACAATAAACCCAGTTTGTCTTGTTTCAGGGGTTACTACTGAAGAGGTTGCAGCTGCACTGATTCAAATAGCCCTAAAACTACAGTAATTATCAACCAGTCTTCTTTAGTGTAGCAAAAGTATGTTTTACCATAGCTTAACTCTTTACACTCTAATATTTCCCTGCCTCTTCTCACATAGCTAGCCCTGGAGCCATTCTCATCGTTGGGTTTGTGGTTCTTCTCACTGTCCTGGATCAATTCTTTTGTTTCATCTTACCTATGAAGAACCAGTAGCACACTACAGCTGGGATGGAGAGCAGTTCTAGGGATCTGCTTTAGGCTATTTTTTTGGAATACTGAGTCATCACATCTATTTTTCCTTTTCATATATAAAAGGTTGAAATTCATATAGTTCAATCATTTTTTACATCTGATTAAACTATACACAAGTTAAGCAGTACTTATGAACATGTATTTCATTTGCATGGGATCAAATCACTGCATGAACCAAGATATTTTAGGTCTGAAAAGGCTAAAATCCTTAGAGCAACCTGACTTGAGTGCTTTACTGGGAGACCAGGAAAACTCTGAATGCAGAGGGAAACAATCTGGGCAAAGCAAAGATATCTTGCAAACCTGTTACATGATGCCATCTGCCTTCTTAGTGCTCATAGCCTTGATGCTCAGTGTGGTGAGGGCTGTAGATTTCTCACTAGGAAGGCAGGATGATTATTTCTCATCGAGTGAGCCACATGTATCTGTACTCAAATATGAGCTTGACAGTGGTGATGTATGCAGCATGTGTAAGTTTTGTTTATTCCTTCACTACAGCAGAAATAGTCAGAGTTTCATTTTTGTGCAATTATTACAAGCTCAGATAAACTATTTGTTTAGTTAAGGCAATTCCAGCTAAAATCACAGAGCTACTCAGGCTGGACAGTATCTATTATAACTGAGGCTCACGTGATGGTGTTGTTGCCATGCTGGAACACCTAGTGCATAGAACAAAAGCCAGCACATTGATTATGGCTTTGATGATGTTTTTAAGAAAGCTTAAGGACCACATTTGCATTCCTGCTGCAGCCCTCAGTGGAATCTCTGCCTCTGTAAGGATCGTGTGGTCTTTAAGCAAGATTCAGTGCTCATATTTTTAATTTGCCTTTTAGAGTATTTTTTCAGCATTTATTTTCTCCTAGTTAATACCCAAATAAGAACTGTGCCATTATTTTGTTATGAGCATTTTATTATGGACCTATTGATTCACAGGTGTAGGGAATAAAAGAGATCATGTCAGTGAAACACAGAAAGAGCAGAACTTAGCTGTTCTACCCAAAAGGTAACCATTTTCCAGTCATTAAAGCAAGCCCACAGGCTGAGCTTTTGGAACAACGGCAGCACAAGTGTGTTCTCCAACCCATTCACTGGGATGCGGCTCAAAGGTGGGCACTCACCACCCAAACTGAGCTTCTGCAAGCCAGAACCCTTAAGTAGGAAATGAGAAAAGGGTCAGTAGGCACAAGCAAACACTTCATCTGGAAACCAGTGACCATATGCAAAGAGCAAACTGAAGAGCAGGCTCTTAAGTAAAACCTCTTGTGGGTCACTGGCCTTGCTGACTGCTACTGCTTGCTGTCAAGGGTAGCAGATGAGTGCTGCCATTCAGATAAGGGACAAATGCCTTGGCACACGCTTTCCTTAAGCCTGCTTTTACCAGGGTGCCCACAGAGCTGCATATGAACAGCACTTTAGGAGAAACAAGGCATGCATGCACTCGACTCACTCAGCCAGGAATGAGAAAAAGAGGAGGGTGGCATGGAAAAAAAAAAAAGGAAGGAAAAAAGGAAGGACAAAGCTGACCTGATTCAAACCCCACTGCAGTCTATAAGATCAGCTCCCAGGCTTGAAAACTTGTGCATCAGACCTAATTTGTCACACACCCTTCTGTGAACTTTCCTTCCTTAGATCAGCACAACTTCATTCCCAGGACCTTCCCACCTTTTGCATTTCAGATGCTACTATGTCACTTAAAGGTACAACTCCACAGCCCAAAAATCTCCATGAAAATTTGATTCCTTACAAGTAACATGTTTCTTTCTGGATCTGTTTTGATCTACCTAAGCAGGGTGCTCAGCTCTGCAGGGCAGCTGTGTAAATAACAGGACTGTGTGCCATGGCAAGCCATGGTCACTGTACCAGGGTTACAGCCCCTCAGCTCCAGCCTTCTCACGGTCATCTATTCTGTCAGGTAATAAGGGCTGCTACAGACCCCTTGAAATGTAGATGAAGGCAGATTAGAAACAAACAGCACAAGCAGCTAATATGACTTTGTTAAGACAGTGGTAAACACAAAGAAGCAGCTCTAATACCTTTCATTTATATCAAAATGAATACAGGTATTTTGTAAGTAATACTTTGATTTTTTTTCAAGGCTTTTTGAAGTTTGTTTTTCCTGGTCTACTACACAGATCTCTTTTCCCCTACACAAACACTGAAGAAAAGGCTGCAGAGTAGTTTTTGGAGACAAGACTGTTTAAATCTCTGGAATTAAGAAGCCACATTTGCCAAGTTATTTTTTGTAACCATACACAAAATTTCTATTCAAACTTTGCTGGACAGTTGTTTTTGTTTCCTACATTGTCTTTGTTTTTTGTTTCTCTTTCCACACTGTTGTCATGCTCTGAGGACAAATATGAGAGACATGAGTACTAACAAGGGACACAGAAGATGATCTAAAATATAACTGTCATAAAGTACATTTAAAACAACAGCATTGAAAGAAAAGCTGGAAGACAAGAACCTAGGTTTTGACCATAGCAGTGACACAGTAACATCGACAGCATAGTTTAAAGACGTGTACCTTCATTTCTGATAGGTTCAGCACATCTCCTGCCAAAGAGTAACAAAATCTGTGCATGTAAATCTCACAGTTCTGCCCAAGCTAATCTTATCAGCCAGAAAAATAATCAGAGTCCTTGCCACATCCAGTACCTCCTGCCTTGACAAATGCCAACACAGCACACAATCTTTTAAAAACACGAAAATGTGTTCTAAGAGATGTCAGTGACTAAAAATGGATTTCTTTCTCAAATTAAAAAATTACTTGCTTGAGCTGGACCCCCATGATGCAAAGAGCAGATCTGACATGGTGACAACTGGCATTCTCTTCATCTCCCTTTTAGATGATGATGAGCACGAATGGATCATCCGGACCTGCCGGAAAGCTTGGGACGAAACACCTGAACATCAACCAAAACCATGAAATCTGTTTTTGCTAGACAATAGTATTCCAAAGCAGGGAATCTGATTCACAATAAACCTCATTTCTCCTCATGGATTTGTCTCAGCCTTTACCTCTACAGGAATATAATCTTTTTGTCATCTTTGTCAGCACAAACAAAAATGGAAATAATCATTTAATCAGTCATGCTGAGAAAAAGGCATGGAAAAAAGCAGACTGTACTCACAATAATATTCCTGAGAGGTGTGTAGTTAGTGTATAGAAGCCTTATTAAGCCTGAAAACAATCTGTTAAAAAGAGTGCCTCAGACTTGGTGTTGAAGTCATTCAAATCCATCTTAATCAACATTATTTTCCCAGATTTTAGTTAGCTGTCCTGGTGAATTCCTTTCCTCTCTTTCTGCTCAGTACTTTGATATTGATTGATCATTGTAATAATGTACACCAGAGGTATTCTTTAATGACTGGTTTGCTAACTAGGAAATTATATCCATTTACTACGAACATTTGTTGAACTCTCCTGAAGCCAGAGTTTAACAAAATAATAAAAGAGGAGAACTGGGTGGGTTGCTGCTTGATTAGTAAGCCAGAAAGTATTTAAAAATAAAATAAAATGGAATTACATCATTTTCTGGATGTAAGTGCCAGCACTTCTACTTGCATTAACTTTATTTATTACACAAATAAGACATTTACAAAGCACAACATTAAAAGTATGTAACAAAACAGACATTGGTTTTACAAAAAAAGTGCTTACAATTTAGTTTTACTTTTTTAAAATAAATATTAGTCTTGACTGTCCACTCATTCAGAGATTTTTTTTAAACCATTGTAGCCAAGACATGCAGAATTGCAACATGCTACAACAAAATGATTGGCAGATGAAATCTGAAACTGATGTGTCTTGAGTTGGCATCCTACAGATATACCACTGATAGTAGTGCAGGATTGGTTCCCACTCCCCTGTCCCAACTAGTGAGTTGTGTAAGCACCTTTAGCTCGGGCATTGGGGTTAACCAGCATGAGCCAAAATAAAAGAAATCATTGGTAATAAAACTGTAAACCATTCCACTTTCAGACCCTAGGCATATTTAGTTACCTTATTAAACTCAAGTGAAAAGCCTTTCACTGGCTCTCTGCATTGGATTTTGTCTGCAAATGGTTTTGTAAATATCAATTGGAAAAGTTTAGTACATGAAGTCTGCAGTGCTGCACCAGAACCCATTTGGCAATTAGTGAATAAACTAAGAAAATTAGAATGATTTTAATTTTATTTTTTTTTAATCTACAGACAGGAGATGAATGCAAATGACCTGAGATAAGGTTTGGTTCAGTGGCAACAGTCAGTGTGAAATATGTTGTGAGACAATGTATTGAATAAATTAGAGGATTTCTTACATTCTTGGTACAGTTGAGTATTTTCCATACACATAATTAGCTCTAAAACTGCACAAGCTGAATTGCTTCCAGTTTTTGCAAACAATTTGGGCTTAATATAAACAGAGCCTGATTTCTGAATTAGCAAAGCTGCTCCTGGCTACTTATGAGGGCAAGTGCCCTGGAGCCCAGTCCTTGTGGGGCCACTCACTCCATGAGTAGTGGCGAGTCCCCTTCCACTGGAGAGAAGCACCCACGTGCCCCTGGCTTTGCACGCCAGTCCTGTCAGTGGTATCAGTTACAAAAATGCTGATATACAGTACAGTTCACAAGTGGGTTTTTTTTGATCAGGAACTAAGTTGATACTTAGCAGATACACATTTAATAGTTTCCCTTTCATTGCACCGCCGAGACAGAAGAGAAATTCATCAAACCATTTTTTCCCTAAACAAAACAGTTGTGGAAATCTCAAGTACTGTGGGATGTCAAGTTACAGCCTGAAGTCTCTCCTTCAGTTTTAAATGAAATAACTACCCATTTGTTTATGGCACTAATTCCACAACTAAATGATCATTAGGATGCGCGAGCACAAATGAAGAAGAAAGTCAAGCCCCGGTGACCCTGCCAACCACCACCACCACCATGGTGCACATGGACACAGCAATCCAGCTCAACCTCACAACTACAAACACTCTACCAACGGCCAGCAAAGGGAACGTCTGTCCTTCACTCACTGCAATGAACAAGGACAAAGTTGCTGCAACCGGTGCAACTGGTGACTGTCCCTTTCCCAAGGGGACACCTCTACAGCAGTGGTTCCAGTCAGGTCAGGTGTATGGGAGTGCCTTGCTGCTGGTTACACAATGGAAATGGTTATTCACATGTCAGGAGGTGAAAACAATACTTTAGGGACTTCATTTCCTCTCTTCTTTCAAATGTTATTTTAAATTGGGAATAGAGCTGCTGGCTGTAATTAGACAGAATCTGTCCTAACCATCTGAGGTATCACCACCACTTTTTCTCTCTGTATTTTTTTTCATATAGATACACATACAGAGTGCTATGTGTCTGTGCATATATATATATATATTTGTTCCAACAACTATCAATGCATGCTTGCACTCAGCTACTTCTCAGACCAAGAGATCTTGGTGGCCGTCTCAACAGCCATCCACATCTCCTTACACCGTTCCCCATGCTGTCAGAGCAGCGTGCAAGGACCACGCGTCCGGCCACCAGCATCACGGTCAGGAGAAGGCTTACTCTGTGTGCAATACAGACTGGCTAAACCAGTGGGGGCTACTTGCCCACAAGGCCAATGTTGGGGGTTGATCCAGGATGTCCCAGAGAGAAAAACACATGTATCTCCAGTTGGAATTAAAAACAAGTTATGTAACGGGTGGATTCCTGTCTTCTGTTCCTCAGGCACGATCCAAATTCTGCACTAACTGTGGCTCATAGTAGGCTTTCACATTCTTGGAAACGTGGCCCCATAGACACTTAGCCGCAAGACAGACCCTTGTGCTTGCATGGAGAGAGGTTTTGTTACAGACCTGCTCTTGGCTTGGTGCAAACTGAGAAGGGCTGGCACTGGTTACTTGTTTACTTTTTGTTATTACCGTCAATGAAGGATCATTTCAGAGTTTTTTTTCCTGATTTGGGGCCAGACTGCTGAGCAGTTCCTTTGCTGTTGCAATGAGCCCTGCGGTGCCTGCCCCGCCAGCAGCGGTCCCCCTGGGACAGCAGCAACAGCCATACTCCAGCAAGGTTGAGCAACAGGAGGGCAGAGGGATTCAGAGCTATGCTGCCAGATAAAGGAATATGCCATCACCTTGCTGTCCACTCTGCTAGCAACTGTTCCTCCTGGCCTTACTGTTGTTTTCACCTTTTTTGAGTGGTCTCCAATTTGTACCCCAATGTTTCCACTGACTCAGTTTTGGACCACACCAGGGCAGAACATTTCTACACCTTTATGGCCAGCATCCATTGAGGATTTCACAGTCCCAGAATACAGAGTATCTGAGAATTTTGTGTAGGGACATTCTGAAATCACCCATTTGTGCTCCAATATGACTCCAAGGAAATAAAGTAGCTTGTTAATAAAGAACAAGAGTAAAAAAAATTTAAAAAGAAGAAGATTTGGTTGATGGCTGTGAGAGGAGAGAAACATTCAGTGTCCTAAGAACAAGTCAGCAATCAAAAACTTCAGGGTGCTAAACCTGGCTCTGCCACCAATCCCCATGGTTCCTCTCAGTTTAGGACATCTTGGTTTCCCCTCCTACAAAACCGGGGGGAAAAACACTGAGATTTACTTACCTTAGAGTGATCAAAGGACATGTGATTCTAAAGCACTTTGAGGAGGAAGAAAAACTGCCTATTTCCAGCTGGCATCATGTTTTCCACTTAGTGGAGTCTCAGCTACCCACGAGTTTGGCTCAGGAAGGTCTGTGTATATATCGAGTTGCTGAGCCAAAAAGCCCATTTCAGATTTCACACATGCAAGTGGAAATCGGGAGGGATGTCCGGGAACTGACAGTGCTTCACTGGTGCAAAAAGAGAATCAGGCCAAACCACGTCAATTCCTCCTTCCTTTATGTTCAGAGGTGATCATCGACCCCCCTGAGACACAGCATGTTCTGGTTTGTTCATATTCCCATGGGTTGGGAGCAAGATTTGCAAGCACAGTAGAGTCACTAATTTCGGCTGTGTCTGGCACTGCCTTGGAGAGGCTCACGGTCATTCTACAAGTCCACAAGAAACAAGTGAAAAATGTAACTCTGCACTCAACACACACATACACAGAGTGTCGCTGGAGAAATAATAGTGGCTGTTAGGTGCTGGTCAATGGCAATAACTGAGAGTGCTGAATCTGAGTTTCTCCTGCGTGACTGATAACCGTTGCCTTGGGCTGGATGCTGGGTTTCAGCGGCTGAGGGGCAGTGGTGCTGGTAGCGCCATAGGCAGATGAGGAAGAGTTCGCGCAGTCAGTACTGAAAGAGGATGACCTGAGTGGGAGAAAGGGGAGTTGAGCGTTAGCTGCTTTCAGAGGCAGACAGCCCTCACCATGGAAGTGTGTTTTCAAGGACCAACAGAAGAGACATGTGCTCTGCTGTGGCATCCACTTCTCCACAGAAAAAACTTGTCTGGAACCACTGTCTGCCTGGGAGCTGCCAGCCCTGCCCGCAGAACTGACCTGTTCAGGGAGGGCGCAGGCAGACTGTGTAGACTAACAGGACTGTGGCAGCACATAGCCTGAGAGAGATGTGCACCTCCAAGCACACCTTTATCTGTGAAACCACATCACACTGAAACCAGAATTTAAATTATTCTTTCTGATACAGCAGCTGCCAAGAAAGATGAAGACCATTGTTAGTGGTTCTCCCTCTAGCCATCTCACTTGCACAGGTTTCCCTCAAACCACTGTAACTCACTGCTCTGCAAACATAGCATCTGTCCTTGTCAGCAGTCAGGGGGAGCAGCCACTGACCTGGTCACCACCCAGTTCTCCCACAGCCACTGAGGTGGGTACCCCAAGAGGAGCAGAGCTCTGTGCCCCACATGCAGAGAGAAATGGAGACTTAGTGTTCACATGTGTTTTCCCAGGATCTCAGCTATCACTGCTTTTAAAAACTTTTGGATGTGGAAAAAGGGGCTGCTTCAAGTTTCAGGAATTCAATGTGCAAGTGATTGTTTGGAAAAGGAGCTGGCTGGGGGCAGCTCCATGTCCTGAGAACCCAGTTCCGCAAACAGCTGCAAGTAAGTAACTGCATTTAAATCACAGAAGCTACTTGCTGCAGTGAAGTTTCTCTGATGACAGCACAAGAACTGTATAATATTTTCTGAAAACTCTCCAGCTTGCTGTGCAGATAGCATGACATATTGGTAGCATTTAGACTGATAAAGTAACTTTGCTGTGCCCTGCTTGGGCTTATCGGAACAGAGCTCAGTAAGCTACTATTGCTGCGCTGAATAGAGAGAGATTTGAAAAGAGAGATGCTAAGAACTTCTAACAGTAAAGGCAAAACCTAAAACCAGTAACAGTTGCCAAAGCCTCAGGTTTTCCTCAAAATAAAGTCACCTAAACTGGGATCCTAAATAAAAATCTCATGTTTCAGAAGTCTTGTCACCACATAAGCTGTGTTATAACAGACAGATACTGTAAGTGCTGAACAGAAAAATATCAATATGCAATATTGTTCCCTGGCCAGACATTGTGAAATAACATTCCTACTTCAGATATTGTGACAGCCAGTTGTTATTTTTTTAAGCAATATTGGAATCCCCAAGAAATGAATCTTTCTTATTAACTCATGGAAAACTGGAAAGTCAGCACATGCTAAAGGTCCCTCCTGCTCTATAAACAGCCAGTCGCTGTTCATACCGACAGCACGTGTGGGTGACTGAGAAACAGAGCAGGAGGGTGGAGCTGATTGCACATGGGAAGGGGAGAAACCAGAGAGAGGAGTTAAGGCAGGAGGATGTCAAAAGCCTTCAGTGAACGCAGGCACAGCAGCATCCCAGCACAACACAAAAATGAGGGGTATTCAGTGAAGAACAAAGTGATGCCATTTTGATCAACGGTTGGTATATCAGTCTAGGGCCACCAAAATGAAGAAAAAACACATGAGTGGGCAGCAGCTGCCAGAGATCATGGAGAAGCAGTGATGCTGAGGAGAGACGGCGGTGGCAATGTTACACAAAAATCTTTGCTACTGTTGAGGTTTGGCCCCAAAGCCTGAAACAGGGACTACAATTACCTTCTCACCCCTATTAGATAGTGGTCCTTCCATGTCTGCTTTGAGGTGCACTGGTGGAGCAGTGTAGGGAAGTCTACAGTGCACTTGTCCACACTGAACCTGACCTGTGGATGAGAAGAGGCTTCAGCCTCTGTTACTACAAACAACACACACCCTCCAATCAGCATGCTCAGGCTTCCACAGGGGAGTAGCTCAGCACACACATGGAAGAGGTGCCAATGGATTGGGCAAAGGGGCAGTAGGAGCCACATTTTACTACAGCCCACATGGGCAAGGGAGGGAAGAAACCTCACAAGAGTCACAGAGCCAAAACCTCTGTCCAGGCATGACCAAAGCTTCCCGCCCCTCACAAATGATTCACTGGCTCTGGGCAACTGCTAGAGAAAGCAACTCTGATCTTCTGAGCAAGAAAGAGACCGCTTGACCACCAGGCTCAACAGGGAACATACACGACTCTTCTCCGTGACAAAGAAAACACAAGGAGGGCCAAGGACCAGTCAAGTAAAACCCAGGGAGCAAGTTTCGTAGGGATGAGGCATGGAGGGAAAGAGGCTGCAGCAGCCTCCTCTCCCCTCCTTCTCTCATCTGGAGTTTCCCCAAAAATAGCCTTTCAGAAAATCCCAAAGCAAAGTTTCATCAGACCACGAGGAGGAGGATCAGCATGTGCACCAGTTGTGCCCCTGCAGTACAAGGGCCTTTCTGACAGCGCTCGGTGCTGTGGTGCTACCTCCTGCTCCTGGGTAGCACCGCAGTGCCCTTCCCTCCCCAAGCACCCTGCGCCCAGCGCCCTGCCAGCTCACACTTACTTTCTATGTATCCGTGCAGCGTCACCATCCTGGCCCGCTCCGGGCTGCTGAAGGGTGAGTAATGAATGTCATCGGAGAGCGAGGAAGGGATGCGGGGTGGGGGAGCTCCCGAGGGCGGCACCGTGTGCTGGGGGGTGTGCTTTTTATGGCGAGCTCTGCAGTTTTGAAACCAGACCTGAAACAAAAGCAGCAAACCCTGCGTCAGTGGAGAGAGACCTGGACTGAAGACTGATGGGTGTTTCTTCCAAGTATTTAAAAAAGGAAGCAAACTGAGAAATCTGCACACTGAAATACCTCACCAGCATTCCACCAGCTTCCATAGCACAGACATCACAGTGCCTGAAGTGGCTTCTCTACTATCAATATGTCTTGGTCAAAAGCAACATTGTTTTTGGTTAGGGTAATTGCTCGGAGGGCCGTGAAAGCCCTCGGTAACAGCACGGTACTGGCCAGGGCAGCAGCTGGATGGAAACACCTCCTGTAGCAGAGCTTGGCTGGGTTCATCCATCCCTGCAAATGCAAAGCTTTGTCCCTGCATAGCTTGCACTGCAAACGATGGGAGCATCTTTCAACATATTTCTTAGATTTTAACCTTCAACCCCAGCCAGCCTGGCCTAAAATCACAGCTGAAATCAGCCAGGAAATGTGTGAGCATTGGCAAGGGAAGAGACAAGGGGAGGCAAAATTCAATAAAAAGCTTAGACTAGGAGAAGACGTGACTTTAAGGATGATGAAAACAATATTGTTTTAATCACTTGTGGTTTATCACATTCAGAAACCACACTGGAAGAACATTAAAGCTGAGAAAGAAGGGAACTGTGGTGGGATACTGCTCTAGTCCATAAAAGCAGCAGGTATGAGCCCTCTGACCACATCTCACTGCTTTTAATTAAAGGAATAGTTAGGGGATTACATCCTAGAGTTAAAACATGCATGGAAAGGGGGTTTTTTATGCTAATGTGATCATTTCTTTCTTATGCTTTAATTTTTGAAAGATAGCTGGGAGTAAAAATCTTTTCCAAGGCTGAGCAAAGATCAGCTCTCCGAGGCCGAGCACGCTGGACCACAGAGAAGGAAACAGCCATAAGCATTTGACAAATCGTTTCCTGCTCCAAGTGCCTTTAAAAAATATCCACATAAAGAATAGCCCAGGCTGCAGACTGCTGGATCATTAGCTAAATGAAGACTCTCAGTAACTGAGGCTCAAGCCAGATTTTCACACATGAAATTTAAATGCATCGTTGGCAAAACAATCCTGGATGAAAGCTCCAGATTTATTTTAATCACTCATGTTTTTATTGCATGCAGAAAGTATGTCAGCATAACATAAAAGTGAAAAGAATAAATGTCTCCACGGAGCAAAGCTGGGCTGTCTGGGGAGATGGTGAGCAGGGAGTTGTAGAGCAGACATTTCACAGTCCCTACATCACTGCTTTCCCTCCCAAACAGCACAAGCATGAGGACTTCCCTGAGGCTGAAAACCCCCTTTTTTCTTTAAACTTCTCAATCCCAAAACTTCCTGAAGCAGCCAACTTTTCCTGCTCACAGTGGAGACAGCTGCTGACTTCTGAGGAAGTGCCCATGCTGCTCCTGCCTGCTGTCAGGGCAGAGCACAGAGCTCCAGGACCAGCAGCTTTCCCCACAACTTTTTTGGGGACTGGGTAGGGCTGTATGGTGGCTTTATTTCATTGTCAGAGGGAAGAACAAATAGAAAGCCCATGAGTGAGACAGAGGAAGGACAGCGCTAGCATCGCTACCAGAGCTGGTGAAGCTGAAACACTGGTGAGACAGTACAAAGCTGCTGGATTTTGCAATTCCTGCGGTGGACGTGAGGGATCAAGGGGCTACAAGTATGTAAGCCCTGTCTAGTACCAGCCTTTTGGTGCACCCTTTCTGCTTGGGGCTGCTCAGGCAATGGTGCCTGCACCCTTGCCATCCCTTCCCCTCACCTGAATGACTCTCCGACTCAGCCCTGTCATGTCTGCCAGCTTCTGAAGCGTTTGTGCATCGGGGTTGTTGTCCTGAGCAAACTGTGCCTGCATGACCTGGGCATGGGAAAAGGAGAGAAGGGTTCAGGATGAGGCCAAGGAGCCACAGCCCCTCTGGCCCCCTGGCCCAGCCCCACTACCTGCAGCTGCTCAGCGGTGAAGGAGGTGCGAGCCCTCTTGGCTGGCTTTGGCTGGCTGTCCTGCTCCGAGGGCACAGCCCCCTCCAGTGTGATCCCATTGCCTACAAGAGAGAATTTCCATGTGCTGCAGGTCAGAAACAACCCTGCCCACCACCCCTGCATGCAATGGCTGCTCAACCTGGGGAGAACATATCTGGCATCACAGCATGGGGCACCTGCAGCATCCCTTGCTGCAAGCAGTAGCAGAAAGAGGGAGCTGGCACTGCTGCTTGGAATTTGCCCCAGGCTGCTGAGTCCCTCCATGCACCAGGAAGGAGACACCACTGGCCCCAGGGAGTTTACCATTGAATTCAGAAAACTGTAGCATGTTTGTGGAAGCCACAGGGAATGAGGGACAGGGAGACAGCAACAGGAAGATGGGTGTCAAGGTGGTGTGCAAAGGAAAGCAGCAGCATCCTGCTAGCGCTGGCTTATGGTTACCACTTGACCACAGCCTCCAAGGAGTGGCTCACAAGGGGACCCTGCCTCCACTGGGCTCACTGACATCTATCACCCCTGTCCCACACTGCTCTCTGTGACCTCATCTTCCCCTGTGGGTGCTGCCTTCATCAGTTTTTTTCATTTGCTCAAAGTCTTTCAATGGGTTTTCTGCTCCCTTCCTTAGACAAATCCTCCAAATCCACCCCAATCTCCTCCTGGGTCCCAGAGCAGCAGCAAGAGCTGCACCATCTCCGTGGCCTTGGGGTGCAGGTGACACCCTGAAGTGTGGTACCCAGGCTCTGAGCAGCAACCACACTAAAGGAGGATGTGCTGGGAAGGGACTGTCCACCCCCTTCCCAGACATGGTGTTGGGGGGAGTGCAGACATGCTCAGACAGCTGGGGAGCCTGTGGGGACCATGGCTGAAGTTGGGGTTCCTCTCACTCCTCACCAGAGTCTCTGCTGCAGCCTGTGTCATTCCCATCCACTCTAAGTGGTGCAGGTGAAGCACCAATGAGTGATGGATGAGGGAGGATGCCTGAGTGGGGCTGGGGCTCGCCCTGCTCCCAGGATGCGCCTGCACAACCCAGCGCAAGCTCTGCAAGCTGGACTAGGCTGTGATTGTCTTGGCTTGAGTTGAAGGACTTTCTCATATAGTTTGACTTGTTCTTTTCAGATGATGAATGGGACTCTGACTTCAGCAACATCTGTTTATTTTTCTTGTATGTAAAACCTCATGTGCAGAAGAAATTGCTGGGTAATTACTGGAGGAGGGGAGTGTGGCCCTCACTCTGCAGCAACTGCAGCTCTCCAAAGCCATCCTATCCTCTCCTCAAAACCAGGAGACACTTGGACATCAGTACTCACACAGGACACTCCCTGTGTGACCCAGCACTGCCTGACATTGTGGGGCTCAGCCCACACCAGCAGGTCCTTACAAGCAGCAAGAAATCCATTACCCCAAAGGGCTCAGTAGAAGCCCCCAGCACCAGACCCTGCTGTCTTTGCACCAGCCTGCTCCTCCACAGCTTCTCCCCCTCCATCCCTCCTGCCCACTACCTTGATCATGCCTCCCCAGCAGTCAACCATATGGACCAACATGCCACAAGCTGTGTCCTGATCTGGGACCCTCACAGCCCAACTGGGCACTCTGTTTTTATCCTCTTACTCAAAAACTCTAAACAGAAACACTGATTACTTTCATGTCAGGTTGTTAATGGTTTCCACATGCTGCATGGGCCAAGACATGGTGTTTGCCTTCCTGTGCCCACCAAACACTAGCAAGGGGTACAGACAGCCAAAGCCCACCTTCTGGGCAGAGGCAATGCCCCAGTGCAGCCCCAGCCCCAGAAGGGTCCTGGGTGCAGAGGCTCATGGGGATAAAAGCACATGATAAAAGAAAATAGCCTTGCAGCTACCATGGCAATCACTCTGCAGGCATGAGCACAGGGTGGTGATGTACCTGTCCTCCGCCCCAGCTCATGTACGGGATCTGGCTGGGCTCCCTCCTGCTATGGACATGGCTTGAGGTCCTGCAGCACTGAGCCCAGGAGGTTCCCCACTACCCTGAGCTACAGTAATTGCCATATCAACATATATCAGATGTTTTCCAGTGCAGGACAGTCCCTTGCACTGCCTAGCCTCCCTGTGCACCACATCAGACTAATCCCCACCAACTTGTTCCTTCGAGCATCTCTCTGGCAGCTGCCACGCAGGAGTATGCGTCTGAGCTCAAAGGGATGGGAGCTGTGGCATTGCATGACCTCAGTGTCATCGACTCAACTGGGAAAGCAGAGGCTGGCTGGCTGCTCGCAGCAGCACGGACAGCAGCAGCATGGTCCGGCTGGGAGCAGCACATCCCTGGGCAGGCAGGGCGGGTGGAAAATGATGGGAAGATTTTGTCCAATCGCCAGGTTTCCCACCTTCGAGATTTATGACTCACAGCCTCCAAATCCCAGCGGCTTCCTCATGTGCTTCACACTGGATTGCGCAGGACTAGGAGCACATCCCTGGGATTGCCCGCAGCACACAGGTTTGCCATAAGCCGTGGGTGCTTCTCGCATGTTCACCACCCCCATGAACCCTCTACCAGCCCAAGGCCTGGGGCTCATGCCCCCCCCAGGGCCACCCAACACCCCCTTTTGACATCAGGGTCAATGCCAGCACCCTGTGATGGGGGTCAGTGCACAGTCCCCGAGGCAAGGCCGCAATCGTGGTGGTGGGGCTGCATACCATTTTCTGCCGCTCGCTTGAGGTTCTCTATCATGGTGTCATAGTGAATCCGGCACAGCACCTTCTCCTCCACCAAGCCGAACTCCTCGCCAGTGGAGAGCTGTCGCTTGCAGGAGAAGCAGGCGAAGCAGGCAAGGTGGTAGGCGTTGCCCCGCGCTCGCCGCACCCAGTCGCTGGCGTAGATCTGCCTGCCGCAGCGGGCACACTTTGTACCAAACCGGCTGTGGGAGGAGAAGAGGTAGGGTGAGGGCAGGCAGCACAATGCTGGGCCACGGGTGCTGCTGCTAGCCCCCACCCTTCACCCCATCCAGCCCAAACCCCACAATATCCACGCAGGGAAAGAGCTGCAGCGAAAACTCCTGACCGGTGCCATTCTCCCATAGCAGGGTGGCACAGACAGTGGTGCGGGCAGAAGCAGGGTGTGACTCAGAGTGACCCTGTGGCACCAGATGTGGCCAAGGGGCTGAGATGACACAGCACCATGAATCAGCTTCCAAGACCGTGGGCTTTTTATTTTGATAACAGCCCGTGTGAGACTCGGATGGAAACTGTGTCAGAGCTGGTTCTCTCCCACTACCATAAATCAAAACATGTGTTTTTCCCTCACACGTACAGACACATGCATCTGCTTTTTCCTCCTACAAGGAGTCTCCTTACTGCAAGAGGACGATGATCGCACTTAAGTGCATTACACTGGAAAGTAGCTCAGTGCAATGAAGAGGAGACAAGACAGCCAAGATCCCTGTGCTGGGCACTAGGCACTGGTGTGTGCTTCTGAAAAATCCACTTCTGCCAGGATGCTGTTGGCTGAGGGCAAGTGATTCACAGGGAGCTGCAGAGATGGCCCCATGGCCTTGCAATTCTGAGCCAGCACCTGCCAGGAGGTACTGCCTGCAGGCAGGATGAGACACAGCTTTGATTTGACTTCTGCATTTTAGTGTCACTGCTGTTTAAAAAAATAAATGCAAGCAGCAAGAGCAGAAGGGGAGAAGTGAGCATCTCCTGTCAGCACAGAGCCGGTGCTGGCTCTGACACAGCCCTTACTACAGCCATTGTGCTTCCCTATGCACCCCAGGGCACCCACTACCATCTCAAGCTCTCCAGGGGGTCCCACTCAACCCCACGCTACAGTCAGGCACTGCACACTACCGACCCCTGTGCTTCCCACTGCCACCCTTGCCAGAGCTCCACCAGCTCTCAGCACAAGCACAAAACACCGAGAAGAGATGACCAGACTGCATGGCAGGGATACACTGCACGGCAGGGAGCCCCCCACATGACAAGGACATCCCACACAGCATGGACACCCCGCACCACAAGCCCCCCATTTCGATCAGCCAGAGCAGCCCTGGTTGGGCCAGTCCATTGCAGCCAACACACACTGCCCGTACCCGATCCCATGCCGCAGAGCTGCCGCCCGCTGTGGGCTCAGCAAGATACAGAAAGACTATCGTGTGCTGGAATTACTAATTGCAAAACTATTTGGGAGGAAAAGAAAGGTTTCAATTTTTCAGTCTGACCATAGCTGACCAAAAAAAAAAAAGAAAAAAGAAAAAAGAAAAAGGACTGCTTTAGAGACGACATTTCTGTGCTGAAATTATACAGAGACTTAGCTAAGAGACTTCACTAATTTACTTCAGATGGGAACATTGTAAACTGACTTTGTGCCAGCTAGTTTATATAAACGCACAAACAAAAGAACTGTATTAATTTTTTATTTAGAAGTAAAGATCATTCCTGTAAATTGAATTACTTTGAACAATGTGCTATGTAAACAGTCGTCCTTGCTGAACGGAATCAAACGAGGGGCAGGCTCACCGAGCTAATAGCACGTGGCAATCGCTGCTCCCTGCACAAATCACAGCCTGCTGCAGGGAGGGTGGGCACAGCAGGGAGACAAGCACATCCCAACTCCTCCGGGACCATGGGGAAACTGAGGCACGGAGCACAGCACAGGGAATGTCATGGCCTCATCACACACCAGCTGGAAACTAACAGAGACAACCCAGGTAGCAGTTCCCAGAGCACGGTGTCCCCTAGAGCCAGGTGGGACCCCCATGGTTCATAGCAGTTCCCAGGGAGTAGAGTGGGGGCTGCTGAGGGCATGGGGGCTGCTGGGGCCGTAGCAGACAGCGCAGGCAGGGGCTGACCCCTGTAGACCCATGGCATGAGCAGCACCCAGCGAGAGGCTGAGGCTCAGCAGTCAGACGCCGCACGGCAGCTGTGCAAACTGTGACACCAGCAACTACTCATGCTGCACCCACAGCTCTTGGCCAACATTTGCCCATTGCACCGACCACAGCCACCAGATTTTGCAGAAACCAGGCTGAGCTGAGGTCAGGCATGGACACTCGCTGTCACCCAACAGAGACTGTCACTGCACAGACCACCAACACAAGAACAGGGAAAGAAACGCCTGCAAGCAGGCTGTCCTGACCCATTCCCACTAGAAACAATAGCTCAAAAATAAAACAGAATAATTCACTGAGCTCACAGGGTAGTAAGAGCCCAAAGAGCCCCATTGGCAAGGAGCTGCTGGACACCAGGTGAGGGGCAGGATCATATTGCAGCAGGAATACAAAACCAAAAGCTTCCCCCGAGCCCAGGACTGCAGCACAGGCTGGGACATCACCAGCATCTGCCAAAGCCACCAGCTCGAGCCCCACATACTTGGTTTGTGGTCAGATGAGTTGATGCTGACGGCTCTCCTCAACCATTACCTCTAGGAGATGGAAACTGCCAGCAATGTTACCAGGAAAGACTCATCCTGGAAAGACTCATTCCAAAGAGACTCATCCCACCTCCCCCAGGGATGGCTGCAACATCTGTGCTTCAGGAAGAGCAAAAGCAGGCAAACACCCTGGTACATCCTGGCTGTCTCTCACATGCCACTTTTACCTGGGTGCTGCAGCTCCCTGAGCTCTGCTGTCAATCCCTGTCTGTGGGGACAGGGCAAGAGACACCTAGGGCCACTCACAGCTCCGAACATCCATGTGCCCTCCTGGGACTGCCTTGTAGGAAACCCGTAACACAGCCCCCAGAGCCGCTGTGGTTTCCAGATATCACCTCAAATTGCATAGCATACCAGCAGCAGGTTGCTGCAGGAAATCCATCTCCACATCAAGCCATGGCAGTGCTCAAGCAGGAGCTCTTCACAATGGGGCAAAATAGTGAGGGATGATGGAGACCACCTGGGCTTCAGTCAGGCTGCACATGCTGGCCCACCCATGGCATAGCACTTTTGCTGTCTCGACTCCCAGGAACACAGGCATAGGGCCAGTGGTCCCTGCATGTGTGCCCAAGGACTGCCTGGCAAGTCAGAGAGCCACAGGGGTCACAGTCAGAATCACACCAAGATTGCACTGGGGCCCTGAGAGCTTGGCCGCGAGAAGCCCTCACATCACCCAGGAACACTATGTTCTGCTCAATGAGCTCCAATTCTAATTTGGTTCTCCTCAAAGTGCTAGAGCCCTGGATGCCAAATGCAATTACTTGACAAGACACAGGAAACAGCAGCATTCGCTTAAAAATGCACAGGAGACCGTGGAGCTTCAGCAGCGCAAGCACTTACACAGCCCCTCAAGTGCATGGGGAAGGGGAGGTCGGAAAAAACAGGCCTAAAACATACTCCTCATTGGGCGGCAGGGCAGTGCCCATGGACAGCCCCACACCCGACAGCCCCCAGCCCCAACTGCCCACCAGCAGCTCTCTTCCTGGGGAATCTGTGCTGGCGCGATAAAAGCCACTGTGTCCTCCATGCAGAGAGCATCCCACCACCCCTTCCCATCTGCCTTGGCTCCAAGGACCTGCACAGATTAATTTCTGCTCTGCTTTGAAAAAACAAACAAACAAACAAAACCCACACACTTCATCCGCAGCAAATAATAAATCCAAAAACCCCTCTCACGAGTCATTTACTAAGCGCCGGGTACCAGCTATCCAGGGCACCGGCTGTCGCAGGAACAGGCTATCCTGGGCACCTGGTGTCCCGGCTTCGCCAAGCTGCGGGTCAGGATGGTCCCAGGTACAGGAGAGTTTACAAAGTTTACCGAGGAGCAACCGGAAGAAGTTCTTGTCCCGACCCGCTCCGCCCCGGCCTTGACCAGCGGCTCCCGGCCGCAGACCGGCCCCGACGGCGCGGCTCAACCCGGGGACTCTGGTGCGGCTGCGCCAGAGAGGGACCGCCGGCTGGTAACCCTCGCAGGTAGCCACTGAGGCTCGGCCGTGGGTCGCAGAGGGGCTGGGGGACGACGGGGGAGACCCCGTGCCCTGCCATCTCCCAGGCCTACCGCTCCCGCCGCACTGCCTTTCACCAAAAATAAAACCCCAACCAAACAAAAAACAAAACCAACCCAAATCCCTTTGTGCAAAAGGCGAGTGTGAAGCGCAGGCTAGGAGCCCCCCATCCCAAGAAACAGCCACCAATGAGTCGAGGGTGTCCCACAGCCCCTTCAGCGATTTTCGTTTGGATTCCCTCCGGCATCCTCGGGGCCGGCGAGTCAGGACCCGGAGCATCTCTGCCGGAGCGACAGGGATGCGAAGGGGCTTCCAGCTAACTAGGACTGATTCTAACAGCTGTTATTGGCTGTATTTGCTAGAAAGCACATTTAGAGATCCAGTCGATACTTTAAAACCGTCTTTGGAAATTGTACTCTTTAAAAAAAAAACAAACAAAAAACCACAAAAAACCAAACCCAACATTAACGGTACCGGAAGGGTTATTAATTAATGACAACGCTGACAGCGCCCCGAAGTCGCAAAACGGCACCGAGGATTTCCCTAAACCTTCCTGTTGAGAGTAAAGGAGGTTTCGGTAAAATAAAAAAAAAAATAATAATTTTTAAAAAGCCCTTTTAAAATAATCATGAATAAAACTAACCAGACCTGGGCAGGACGTGGAGCGCCGCAGCCCCTCGGGGACCGATACAGCTCTGAGCAGCCTGCGCACCGAGCCCGGCCCGAGTAATCCGGTGTTTGGAGACCGTACCCATGAAAAACACCAAAGAAATCTGGGAAGTATTTCCACGGCCCCGTTGTGCGCTGAGGGAGGTTTCTGCCGAGCTCCCCGCGCCCCCGCCGGGGTCATTTCCATTTCCTGCCCGTGATTCCCATCCTCCCAGGGCTAGGAGTTTTCCCTCATCCCGATGGGATGGGGAAAATCAGAGCGTCGGACTCTGTTTAGTTGAATCCCAGTGAGGTGCTCCGTTGGGATCCTCCATCCCCCTCATGCCACTCTTTTGGGGAAAAACTCGTGGTTTAAGGTTTATAACCAGCAGACTGTCGAAGCCTCCCTATAGGACACGATCCCCGGGGTATGCGGGTCCCGAATGAACCCAGCGGCACCCGGCGAGCCCCGGTCCCGCCGCAATTACCGGGTCTCGCGCTGCCGGTAATTTGTTTCGGCTCTTTCACACGCTCTCACCGCTGACACTTCTGCATTTATGATGCTACATCGCAGACGGAGGTTTCCCAAAGCCGCTCGGTACACGCCTTTACCGGCCTCCTGGCAGCACCCGAGGCCGTACTGTTCAAGATGTCCCCGGCCGAGTGGACACCTCCCCGACGAGCCGAGGGGTCCCACCGCCGTGCCGGGGCTCGGGGGGGAGCGCACAGGAACCCCTACGGAAGGCGGTGCAGCTGCACCCCAAACCCCCACACCTCCAGTGCCCCGAGGGGGCACCTCTGGGCTGCTCCGGGAAGCCAGGCGCCTTTCTAAACCTCCCTGCCAGCGCCGGAGCGAAGGCGGCCTTTCGGCAGTGGGCGAGGATGCTTGAGTACCCCCGGAACCCTCAGGGGCTTCAGAGCAGAGCTGCCCCCAGCCCATGTCCCCTACCTGAAGTAGTCCATCTTGCAAAAGATTTCCTTGTTCTTAATGTAGCAGCTGTGCTGCTGTCGCAGCGAGGTGCGGCACACGGAGCACTCCAGGCAGCGGACGTGCCAGATGAGGTTGTTCACCTGCGGCAGAAAAGGAGATTGAGACCCGAGGCCATCCGCCGCCCCCCCTGTGCTACCCACCGCCCCCCGAGGCCAGCCGCTCACCTTGAGCAGGTACCGGTCGAGAATCTCCAGTCCGCAGCTGGAGCAGACGTTCTTGCCAGCCGACGGCGTGGAGGATGAGGAGGATGGCGGGGAGCAAACGGACGGCGTGGAAGGTGTGCTGGGCGCTGAGCGGGCGTCCTCCTTCTCCAGGGCGCCGGACAGTGGCTCAACGTCGGACTGCGACTGCGGGCAGAGCCATCACGGGGCCGTTAAGCGAGTCCCCGCTATTTCCCGCAGCACCGGCCCGGAGCGTGTCCCGATAGACCCCCGCAGCACCCAGCATCCCAGACCCGGTGGGAGCCCTCGGCCCAGTGGGTCCCGGCGGGTCCCCGAAGCTTCCGGCATCCCCCCAGCCCGACGGGACCGCGCAGACCCGGGCATCCCCCAGCCTGGTGCGCTCCGGAGGATCCCCACAGTTCCCGGCTCGGTAGATCCCTGTGAGTCCCTAAACCGATAGGTCCCGACAAGTCCCCGCAGCCTCCGAACCGATGGGTCCCAACAAGTCCCCGCAGCCCCCGAACCGATGGGTCCCAACAAGTCCCCGCAGCCCCCGAACCGATGGGTCCCAACAAGTCCCCGCAGCCCCGAACCGATGGGTCCCGACGGGTCCCCGGAGCCGCTTACCATGGCGCGGGCGTGCGGGTCGAGGCAGCGGACGCTCCCCTTGGGCAGCGGCTCCGGCGGCATCACCTTGCGGGAGAGAGCGGGAGAGGGAGGCTGCGGCTCCATGCGCCAGGGGAGCGCGGGGCACCCTATATAAACCGCCTCAAAACAATAAATAAGAACTTTCTAGTGGCCATTTAAATCCTTTGCAACAAAAGCTGCGTCTCTTTAATGAAGCAATTTGAATGTGGATTGAATTCTCTCCCTGCCTGCACTTAACCCGGGCCTCTTGAAGTAATCGCTCGGTTCCCATGCGAGCCAAAGCGCTGAAAAAACCCCACAAACTACCTGCAATTAGAAATTGCCGTAAATGCCCGAGATAAGAGGTACCCAGAGTGTCAATTCCGGCTGTCAATCAGGGAATCCATCAGGCCACCCAAAGAATTGCAAATTTGATTTTTTTAATGGTAGTAATTAAAAATCGAAATTCTTCCCCCGCTCCCTCCGCCGAGCACAAAACGCCCCAGAAAACGCCGGGATGGAAAAGCCTTCCCGCGGGCGCGGGAGGCAGCGAACGGCCCCGACCCCTGGCCCCGGTATCGGCCCGTACCCAGCCCCTTCGGTGCTCAGTCCCGCTCCCAGCCCCGACGGTGGCGGCAACCCTCACCTTGCCCGCCTGGGTGCCGGCCGGGGCTCGGCGGCCCTGTCCCCGGGNCCGCCGGGCCCCGCTACCTGCGGCACCGGCACTACCAGCAGCGGGGAGGGGCGAGATGGCCCCGGGCTAGTCCGGTCCGTTTCAGTTCTTCTCCTGTAGCACGGGCGCTGCCCGCCCCGACGGGGCGCACGGACCGGCCCCGGGGTAGCACCGCACCGGCGGGGCAGGCCGCGGCCCCGGAGCTTCCCCCGCGCTGCCCGCGGGGCGGGATGGAGGGCACCCACCACCCCGGCGTCTGGCCGCCCGCCGCTGCCCGGGCTTCATTAGTAACCTGATAATTCCCCGGCAGAGCCCCGGCAGCGGTTCCACCACGGAGTAATTGCAGGACGGTAACGTGAGCTGATGGCGGCCGTGGATGGATCCTCACCGTTATTGACTTTGACAGCTAAATTGTTAACCGAGAGGGAAATCAGATGAAAGCCATTTTAGAATAAATACAAGACATTAGGTTTAAACATTGAGGTTGCAAGACAGGCTAAGAAGACCCCTCAGAAACTCAGCCCAGGGCCCACCAGCTTGTCCTCCTCACTATGCCCAGCACTGCAGAGGCAGAGAAATGGGGACAAGTGCAGAGGAGCTGTGCTGAGAAAGGACAATTTAAACCACTTATCCACACTGGCAGGGTCTGAATCAGCTCTGACTGCTCCAGAAGAAACATGAGTGTTCACCAACACAGCCATGAACACTGCCTGTCCTCCCACACAGGGCAACGCAGGTTGTGTTTGCACCTGAGTGTGATGCAGTGCTGTAACAGCCACGGCAAATCACAACATCAGAACGCTGCAGCTTTTTCCCCTCTCTTAATTACCGTCTGGGTGCTCTGGGCTCTGCAAAGTCAGAACATGCTCAGGAACAGGGTGACTTCAGCCCAGCCTGTCTGCCTTTCCCTGGCCTCAGGATCAAGTGTCAGCCCTGTGGGCAGCCCGTTTCCTGCCTTCGCTGCCTGCTGAGAGCAGGTAGATCTCCAAAAAACAAGTTAAACAGCTGCTGCCTGCATCAGGACCAGCAGTGGTTGGGCAAGGACAAGTGGTGGAGTTGAAGGGTATTAGCCATCAACTTCATCCCATTTCTTACCCCACAACATGCTCCTACCACCAGTGCTGGTACAAGGCAGTGACAAGGAAGCTGCATGTCACCAAGCAAATCAGCTAAAACCCCCAGACTTGAAGTTGGGCACGTGCTCCTGTGGGGGAAGGTATATCATACCTGTCCTGAGTTGAAGGAGTCTCACCATAGGCAGGAAGATTGCTATGGAAAAACCTACACTGTGGATGTGGTGAACATCGTCCTTGGTACCCCACCTTCTCCCAGGGATTTGCTGGGAATACAGGGGAAACAAAGGAACCCCTGAGAGTACAGAACTGTATGTTGGAAGAATCAACCCTAGATGACTCCTCAGGGGCACAAGCTCAGCTCTCTTTCCCACCTCTGCCAAGCTCTGTACTTACAGCTCCAGGGCCATCCATATCCTCCACTGCAGCGATGCCATGCTTCCTGCTGCCTTTCAAATAGATTTTATGATGGGTGGTATGCAAAGCCCCAGAACTGATGCTCATGAAAAAAACGTTACTGAGCACCTACCTCCTCTCGACTCTGGGGTTACAAACTCTCTGGTTTTGGTGCTCTGTTGCTGCTGCAGCATTTGGGAAGCTGCAGCATTCCTGGGAAGCACAGACAGCACGAGTGCCTACCAGCCTGGTGGCAGTGGAAATAACCAACACAAATCCCAAGTTGCAATAAAGCCCTCCCAGGTCCAAGTCTGACCAAATGACAGTCAAGGCACTTCCAAAAGTGACTGTGGCAGTGCAAAGGAGAAAAAAAAAAAAAAAAAAAAAAAAAAAAAAGAAGAGGAAAAAAAAGAAGGAAAGAAAGAAAGAAATCAAGTAATTGAAAATGGATGCAACTGCTACTCAGTTCTGGAGGTTCTGAGGAATTTCTCTGATTAGTCATTTGAAACAGCAAGAAGCTTGATCTTCTCTACACCTGTCATATAGCTTCACCATTACTGTTCCTATATTGTATTTCAAGCTACTAAAGTGATCTTATTTTATGCGGACTGAACCTGAGTTTTGTATGATTTTGGTCAGTTTTATATGCATGCAGCAGAATTAATGAAAATAATTCATATTCACAGTAGACCTCAGTAAGAAGACTGTATTTTGTATTACTGTTACAGTAATGACAGTAATAATAGCACATGGGGTCTTCATCTGAGAAACTCAAAATGTTTTACAAACACAATTAAGCATCATCAGCTTAATTGTGGATGATTTATTATATTTGTTTTGCAAATTGGTAGCTTCAAATTTAAAGAAACAAGGCAGCTTTCCTAAAGATGCACACAAATGAATAGTGAACTAATAAAAGTACAAGAAAGAATAAGAAACTAAGTATCTAACATTAAGCAGACCTTTAGGCTGCCTCTCTGTTTCTTTAAAGCAAATGTGAATACATTTTCATTTTTAATACAAATAAGGAGATAAATAAGTAGAGGTCATTGGTTAAATCAATTTAATAAAACCATAATAAAGTCTGAAAAATACTGAGCAGTACTTCAAATAAAGAAGTATCAACAAGAGGTCTGGGAGGGAGTACTTCCTTACCATTTTTATGGCTAGCAAATTAAGGTTAACATGAAGGAGTGGCTGATGAAAATGATTCAATGGCAGCTGCTCAGTACACCAGGGCATGAGTAGGAGCCTTCTTCCTCAAAGGGACTATGATTCATTTCCAGGAAGGCCGATTAAGTTAAAATTGTAACCACAGCCCCAGAGTACCCACCCCTCAAGACAGTTGTCTGCTCTGACACATGAGACAGCGCTCTCTCCAACCACTGAACGCTGGGTATTGGCCAGAATACAACATTTATCATTTCCTGCTTTGAACTGAGTGTGAGGAGGCTGAACTGGGGCAAGACCAAATATCTTCCACTGAAAAATTACCCTCTGATCACTTGAATGAGTGCTACCTAAGTTTTTCCTGGACTGGAAGTAAAAATGGGTGATCAGGAAACAAAACAGTGGTGACCACCTCAATGTACACTCAAAATTCTGGATATTTTAGCTGATCTCTTGGGCATGCTACATGTAACAAACAGTAAACTCTGAAAGCCAGGAGTAGCCAACTATTGCTGCCTACTTTAGTGCAGTTATTGTAATACAAGAAAACAAACATAAACATATGTATAATTACTCTGAAAAGGCACAGTGTTATAAACTTAGATGACAAATTCTATTGCATATTCATATAAAGATAAGACTGAATTTCTGAGGAACATCTCATGAAGAACAATCTAGAAAAACTTTCATCACACAGTCAATGCTTTAGCTGTAATGACTGGAAAATGTTATCTCACTGCATTTTATATCTCTATTACTTCTATGTATTGCCTTAAAGGTTTCAGGTGTTTAAACAGAGACTTTATTTTAGTGTTACTCAATGTTTACTTTGTAAATTGCTGTTGAAATACAGTGATATAAATGGCAAACCCATTAAAATTACAGCTACTAGCTGGCCCAGTTGTCAAGCTGTATATGAAATGCAGCTATGTAAAATCTTACTAGATATGCTTTTCTTTATTCCTCTGAGATCAGATGGTTGAATTTTATACAAGTAAAGGGAATAGGATTAGACACTGTGGTTTTTGGTTCTAGTTCATGTATATATCACATATATCTGACAGTCTATAGATGCTGAGTATGCATGAATTTGTGACAAATATGATGCTTTCTGAATCACAGACTGTAAAAGTCAGCTGGAATTTTAGAAGAGGTTATTTTTGTTCTGTAAGTGCTTTGAAGCAGCTGAAGAATTCGGTAAAAATCCTATCTTGATTAGGATTTTTTTCAGAAAATGTTAAACTTTACAGAAAGCAGCACTTGTAGCTTAATCCTAACATAGAACCTTAGCACCCCCCCATTTTTTTTTTCTGCTTAATTATATATATTATTTTCACTTAAGAGTCCCTCAAAAAATTCTGAGGGTAAGAAAACATTCTGAATGCCTAGCCAAATGAAAAAGAACACTTTTTTGAAAGCATGAAGATGTCAATGTTAAACAATGAGCATACACATTTTGTTATCAAAAATCCTATCAATGCTTCAACTCTTCAAAGAAGGATTGCGTAAGATAGTGCCAAGAGCCAGAACACATGAGCCCTATCTGAACACTGCCTTTCTAACACACATATGGATTTACTTCAAGTTTCCTGAATGAGCACTGTAGGTTATAGGCTTTTTCCAGCACATCTAGTATAGCTCAATCATTGGCATGTGTAGCAAAACTAATACTCTGTAAAGCTACAGATGATAGAAATTAAGCTACCTGTCCCTGAAGTGGATGTGGAGGCATTAAAGAGGAAGTGAATGACTTAAGTGAAAAGAAATGTAGGTAACTTTTCCTGATTGAATACAACTAATGTTTCAGGCTCTGTGTGCAGAAATTCCCTACTCTGCACTACAAAAAGAACTTGATATGAATGCTTCCTGCAAGAAGTATCTATGAGATAGCTTGACTTTCACAATGAAGACTTTAAGCATACTGAAAATAAGCTAAGAAACAAGAAGGGTTGTAGCAGAGACACTTCAGCAGCTAGAAAGCTTGTACCATAACCCCTCATGTCTTCTGGAATATTTCATGTTAAGGAAGATTGACTATAAAGTTTGAAAATTGCCAACTCATTATACTGTGCTCAGGTTGTGGCATGTGTATGTGAAGGTGGAGAGGAAGGTTGTGGAAATACATCTGAGAGAGTGCTTGCTTACATAAAGGCCTTTCTGAAATCACCAGAGTTGCTGAAACTGGAAATGTTACTTGTCCTGCTGTATATATTTATCTTGAACCTACCTCAGAGAGGGAAAAAAATAGCATGAATAATAATTCTAAAGCATTTGTAGCAGATATTTATAACTGTCTTTTGCTATATCTGTTCCTTAGCCTGCAAGAGAACCTCTTCATTCCTCATCCTCTGTTTCAGCCCTCCCTCCTTCAGAAAACTCCTGGGACCTGCCTTAATGGTCACTGGACCACAGTTCAGCTGACCAGAGATGCTGCTTATAGTCTGACACAACTTCCTGTTTTTCAAACCCTGTATGGTGTAGTCAACTGTGTGAGTTATTCTCTGTCTTAAATAATTATTGTGAACTCTGAGGTTGCCTTAAATGCACATCCACTGATAACTGTATGGAAACATCAAAAAGAGGCCAAGCTACTGCTTTGGGATGGATTCTGGCAAAGCATCCTAAAGCTCACCCTCTCTCACACACGCACACATACATACACACATATATACACAATTTGCAGTTTAACATAAATCCACCTTCTGCAGTGAAATTTTGATTTCACTCCTAGAATCACTGTCTCACTCATCCTGCTCTGGTTTCTCTGCATAACTGTTGCCATCATAAAAATCAAAACCAGTCCTCCTAGAGTTACCATGTCCCTACCAGAGATTCTCTTCTTATTCTCTGAGAGTAGTTAAAAAATCCAATCTGTCATCTACCTATTCATGGGAATGTTGACTGTGATGATTCTCCAATAGCAGTGTTTGTATTCAATGTGTCCAATATCCTGGACAAGGACCTAAAGAGCAGCAGTTCTTTACAACAGTTAAAAGGATTCTCTTCTTGAGTGGAAGTTAATCCAGTATGCATTTGAGATAGATAAATTTTAACACAAATTTGAAAAAACTACTATATTAAAAAAAAAGCTCTTCTTTGATATAAGTGGTTATAAAAATGAGAAGTAAAAAAAATCGTCAGCTAACAATAGTGTAGCTATATGCAGTGAACAAACTGTTCCAACATCTACAAGTTGTATGTGGCATTTTGCTATCACTTCCAGCAAGGAGTCTCTCATTCTTGGAGACAGTTGGTGCCAGCAAATGTTAACACATAAGTTTGTAATACTTTGCTCCTGACCATGAGCAGTGCAGCTTCCCAGGTGCCACACTCACAGCTCTCTCCTCCCACTCCTACAGATGTCCTGGTGACCATTCATCACCTCTGTGATTTCCACTAAGAAGCAAAAGGTCCTCAACGTGCTTCTCAGCTGCTGTTTCATCTCACCATGACTAAAGAAGCAAAGGTGTGCACATCATCTCCAAGGAGCAACCTCTAACGGATGACCTGTCAGCCACGTCTCTCATTAAGGAACAAAGGGGAAAAAGTTTGCATGGCTGATGTCTCTTCCATAAATCCTGCAAACAGGAAGTGTGTAAAAGTGGGCTACTCTAGGAAAAATATGTACAGTGGGCTTCCTTTATTTTTACTACTATTTTACAGCTGCATCAGAGATTTGTTATGTCAAAGGCATTTCCAGCTGCTTTAATCTAAAATGCCTGCCATAGAGAGTACTCAGAATATCAGCTTTTTATACTTTCTTGCCTACCAATGTGGCTTACAAATAAGTTGTGAGGAGGATACCTTCCAGTGTGATGAATAGTGTCAGGGATCATCATAAATCTTTGCTTGAACAGAAATCATGGAATTCACTTCCGCTTGCACTGGCTTCTCTGTTATGCTTGAATATTTCCAGTTGGAGAATGTATTAGCAATAATTTTAATGAAAACTAATTCTAAAAAGAATTTTTGGAGTTATTAATTCTGACTCCAAAAGCTTCTTTCAGTCAAGAATGAGGAACGTGAACAGTACACGTATCTACTGTATGTAGAATTTTTAACATCTTTCAAGTTTTAGCTGCCAATAGTGATCTAACTTGTAAAGCTTTTATAAATCAAAGCCAATGTTTTGAAAATGCTCAGTAAAAAAATTCTAAGTAAAAATTAATAATTTAATTCTTAGCAGAGTTACTAATGGTGGTAGTCAGCCCCTGATAAAAACACAGTGCTCCTACTTCTGTACAACCAAAACTCACCTTAAGGTCTGTAAAAAAGCAAGTAAATATGTGAGGTCTGTATTAAAAAATAAATTGCTTTGTATTCAAAATGAGAATCAGAGAAGGATCAGGCTACTTCAGGCTGAAGCCTGAAATGAGTCATATCTTCAGAACAATTTGAGACAGTTACTCTCTTAAACTAACTTTTATGATAGGCATTCAGAATCTGAGTTTCATAAAGCACAATTTAGACACCCGAAAAGATCTCAAAACCTTAGCGAAACAGTGCTGAGTGGATCGTCAGTAGGGGGAATGGAGGGAGGATAGCATGGATTAGTTGTGGATTAGATCTTGTTTTTAGAAAAAACTCATAAATAAAACACTTAGGCCCAGACTCAAGTCTCAGATATGTGGCATACATCACCAGATGCTTGTAAAAAATGTTACTGCACTTTCAGACCCAGTCCTGAGTACTCTATTAATTTAAGTAGACATTTGTTTTAGTATTTAATGGATTAGTGTGCGAAAATGCATGTGCAACTGCTGTCTTATGTTTGATCATGCAGTTTCCAGAAGTTCATGGGCAAATAGACAGAAGAATGTGTAGTTGGTTGCAATGCATACAGTTAAATAAAATACATCTAGCTGTGCTAGAACTTGGTGTTTATTCAGATAAGCAATACATTAACATTTCCCCTTCAGAGACCTTTTGTGTCCATCTTGGGGGCTAAATTCTATCAATAAACATATGATGTGTTTTTAAAGTGCAAATGTGAATTCTGCTTTAGTTGCAGAATTCCCATTAAATCCATATGTGTGTATGTGATGAAGTCTGGAAAGAGTGAATAGTATTAGTAAATTGTATATGGTACTATTGCACTATTTACATGTAACGTGTGTGTATATACACATATAAAATGTTTCATATTCTGGTGAATAAGAAAGCTTATTTGCATGATGCTGGCCTTTGGATTTTTTAAAAATGCACAATATGAGGTAATACCTTTACAGATTTGACTGTGTGGTGGTCCATTAACTTCACAATAATTTTCTGTGTTCCATGTGCTGAGTCTTTGTTTACAATTTTAATCTGGTCTAGTACCAAGGAAAACAGGTCATCTACTCAAAAGGGAAAAAAAAACCTGAGGAACAAATTCTGAATTTGAGGAGTTGGCAGATTAGTATTCCTGAGCTTTCTACCCTTGTCTGCTGCAAGTAGAAGCAATCTGAGACTCTTCTAAAATATTCTGTTGTACCTGCCTCTCAGTTGAACAGTGTCACCTCACACTGGTCTGAAAATCAAGCTTTTTGTGGGTGGCACAAGGCCATCTCAGTGCCATGGAAGGATAAGAATGGGACTAAATATTTGCCCTTTCAGTGTGAAGAGATTTTTTCCTTTTTTTGTAGCTGTGGTATTGATATGCTAACTGTGGCATCCCCTCCCTTCCCAGATATGAGATTCCACTGCACATTCCAGATTCAGAGATGAAGTCTCTATCTCTGTAATATATATTTCCTGCTTCTATCATGCAGATTCATGTTATCATACTTGTTAATATTTTTTTCTAAAACCAATGTGCCTATAATTAGGAATTGATCACCCCAGCCAGTTCTTCTGATTTAAGATGGACTGGCTCATGGTCTAGTGACACACATGGCTCTCTAATGGTTATATAGGCAAGCAAGGGTGGCCAGGATCCTGCTTTCCCTGTTTCAGTAGTTTGTCAAAGATTAGGTATGTGAAACTGAACAAGTGAGTCTTCAGAGAAGATTGTTCTGAAGAATTAAATATGCAGTTACTGTCTCAATTGTCTATTTTTTCTTTACTTTGCCCACTCAAGGAAGCTGTGAGCTTGTCAGCTAGAAAGCCTACAATTATCTGTGCATGAGAGCTTGACTAACAAGTAATGTCAATTGGTCCATTCCTACAAATCATAGTGCACTGAAACAGCTGGCTCTCATGAATACCAGAGGTATACCACCTGAATGCTTTGGGAGGATAAATGTTCAGCCTTCACTCCCATTCCATCCCCAATGGCCTTAAGTTATGCCTTAGGGTGGCACCAGGATGGCCTTTTTGATCACCTATTTGATGACTTTTGCAGAAAGTACCACACAGTCAACTCCATGTAACTGTGAGTCCTAAACAGTCATGCAAAACATATAAAGTATAATGTGCCTGTGTGGTTATTCTGATTAAATCTTGGAATTTCATTAGCAACAGTGTATCTAGGGAGGCTCAGGGAATAAAAAAGGTCTTTAATCCCATAAGTTTCCAGCAATCTGCTCCAAAATGTTATAATTGGCTAATTTAAGTAGATTAATAAAGCAACTCAGGTAACTAGTTGAAATTAATAGGTGAATACACTGCCAGCATGGTATATTAATGATTTCACAATGGAAAACATCATATTGAGTAGATGACCTTCTAGGAATAACAGATTGCTCTCCCCAAACTGGGAAATAGACATATTTTTGGTTTCATTAAAGGACTGTAACTGTTTTGGTACAGCCTGGGGTACAGAGGAAGAACACAAGTTAATTCTAACATCTGTGTGGAGGTAATGTTTAATTTTAGAGTGCTCAAACCATAGATGGTTTAATTTCTCTACAGCCCGATTTGCATGCAGACATAAGGAGAGACTCCTAACCAGCCTGGACCTTAATAGCTGCTACAAGGAGACAATGCCATGGCCAATAGTTTCTTAATTTTGACACTATTGTACCATGGAAATAGAAGCAGGTTGGTACCATTAGCTCTTATATAAAGAGGAATGAAGAGTCATAATGTGTAAAGGCTGAAAACTATTCCTGGGTCCAGACTGAGAAGATCAATGGAGGAATTAGAAGCAGCAGAAAATTTTGCTGCCTGGGTGACTTACTAAAGTTATATAATAGTGAAAGCTTGCCTCTCTTATTGATTTTCTTCCTGTGTGGCCAGGAAAAAAAATTAGTACCATCCAGCTACCACAGCAAAGAATGCCAGGAAGAAATCTGACATTAAGAAAATACAAATATATTTTAAGTTTTGTAAAAATGTAGAGAGTTTTTATAGCTTTACAATTTTTTTTCTTGATATTACAGGCCAAATTCTTTTCTGATATGAAAGATCTAAGCTACATTTCAGTTAATGAAACAAGGCTAGCAGTTAATGAAACAAGACCGGCTTATCTCAGCAGAAAATCTCATTTCTCTTTTACTGCCATAACAGCAAAATTAGAGGAAATGCAATGGACTTTCCCTATTGTGTACAAGACATTCTTAGACCTTCAGGTGGCTCAATATTTAGTCCATGGAGCACTCTGTTCAGCTTACTAAACATATATTCTGCTGAAGTCTGATTTCTTGCATGGTGGTGTTCTTTCCCTGCTCCTCCTCTTGCAATTTAAAGATCTGACTTTACACATTACAGGTTTGGAGCAGTGTCTTTTGAGGGTGGGGGGAGAGCAGGGAGGGTTGGACAACTTCCCAATTTCATATGATAAAAGAGAAATTCTCTTCTGTCTGCAGGACAATCCCCAGGGAACAACGTATGAAACCCAAACTTAAATAAAATCATATCCTGTTTGCAAACATCATATTCCCTTTGCTTCTCACTAATCTGGACCCATAAACCCCAGCACAGCTTGAGAGCCCATTCCTCATCTAAACAAATGCCATAAGCCCCTTTATACTTTTACAACCATGTCAGAAAATAATATTGACTGCCAATAGTGATGTGATTGGAGTTGCCTCCTCTGAGCCATAAAAGAAGCAGTCTGTTATCAATTTCTCTAAATGCATCAAGGGAATTCTGGGTCTGTTCAGTTCCAAGTTATAAATGACAATTCAAAAGCCGCAGAAGTGTTTGAAGCTGGAAGCCGATGATGACATTATCATAAAAGCCTGCTCTTCTTTGCCTTTGTGGGGTTTTTTGCCTATCAACTAGACGAAAAAATATGACTGAGAAATGACTTCAAGATTTCTTCACACAGCAGCAGGTCAAACAGGCAGGAAAACAATCACTATTTTTAGTGACAGACTGAGGCAAGGAGATGAAACTTACATTAAAAGAAGATTTCTGCTTCTCTTACTGTCATTTTCAGAGCACAACAGAAGGGAGGAATTGCAATAGATGGATGCATTGATCAAATGATTGGTTATATCTCTAGTAGCTGAATCTCTCATTCACAAACGAGGAATTGTGGAATGGTCTGATAATTCACAGAACCAAAAAGCACTTTGTGATTATTCTCCCCATTTGGCCACTTCACCTGCAATCTACCCAACTCTCCTGGAAAACTTTTTACATTCCAAACCTCTGACCAGCTGCATCTCTTGTTATTAAAACTGCTGGCTGTAGAGCTGCTAGTCTCTCTCCAATACAAGGAATTTCATCCCCCTGGTATTAGAATTCTTTAACAACAGTTAGTTCTGGAACAACATTAAGCTTGAAAAAAAAAGGAATAAAATGCATTACTGCAGGAGGGAGGTCCCATACTTCAGTGGATTTTATGCTTCTGATAGTCCTCTGATAAAAGAGTCTGTGATTAACCACCCTTGAAAGAAAACTTCTAGTATGCAAATTTTGGAGGTTAGATTTAGACTTTTTTTTCTCTTTCTGTGAGATCTGTTCAATTTGGCTGTTAGTCTGAAACAGTTTTGTGCTTGTAGACGAGAGAGCTAATTATTAATTATATAGTTTCTTATAAAACTACAAAGTTTTTTTGATTTCTGGTCAAAGCCCAATATATACCAAGCCAAATTTGCCAACAACCCTGACATAATCAGCCCCTATCACTACTTGAAAGAAAATTCATGTGGATGAGAAATGTTTACAAAATCAGCAAACAGTAGCTTTACATGTATTTTGCACTGGTACAAAAGATTTAGAGAGGTGAAGGAAAAGGATCAGAAAACATTAGTTATAGACACTGCTGCTTCTTTTCAAAATTCTTCTAAAAAAAATTCTTCTAAAAAAACCTTCCTTTTACTGTAACTGAAAGTCATGTTCAAAGAAGAGAATTCCTGGTCTTGACTGTGGTTTATTGGTGCTGTTAGAATAGAGATAAAAGTACAAGAAACAATATGGTAGAACTTAGGGTTACAGAGGGTTGTTGGACCTTTGTGAGCAATGCAAGCCATCCTAAACTAATCTCAATATAGTCTTTATAGCCCATCAGCTAATCATGGCTTCAGTGCCTGTGAAGTCCTGGGTTCTAGTTCTTCCTCCAAGAGCAGTTTCCATTTTGTCTAGTGTTCTTTCACATGACACACATAAGCTGTTTGTGGAGCAGGGACTCAGAGCTAGTCCACAGTATTTATAAATGCATGATAGGTAGATCATAGCCTTAGATACATGAGCTTTATCCTACTTAACCTCTTTCTTACTGGTCCAGTGCTCTTTCCAACAGTGGCATACTTTCAGTGAGCAGTGTGAGGGTCCTCAATCAGAAACAGTCTATGATCTCCTCAGTGGTAACAACATCTGCTAAGAGATGGGGTCTCTGATATTAAATCCAGCCTGGCAGTAGGGAGAAATAAGCCTAGGTTTCCCATCTGCTGTGTGACTAGTCTAACCACTAATCTATTTAATAATAGAAGAGCTGCATAATAACAGCCAGCAAGGTCCCCATATGTTTATAAGACAATAGGACCATCATTCAAGTGCCAGCCATAAAGTCTCTGCAAGAATGGAATTTTTTTTTAATACTTCCTTACTGTATTCTTTAGCAAACAAGTAATTAAGCAAGAAAGCAAGAAAATAAATGAGAAAAAAAAATCTAAGAAAATATAATTCTTCCATCCCTCCTTAAAATCTTTGCATGAACTACTCTTACTGCTTTACATTGATGACTGTTTTATAACCCTCAATAAAGTTGAAAGCTACTAAGCAGCAGTGCTCCTTCTTTCTTTGCCCCAAAATTTTTGAAAGTAAACTTCAGGATTGCTTTCTATGCAGTTTGAAGCAGCTCCCTTTCCCCAGAGCTCATTGTAACATATAGAGAGCTAAATATCACTGAAAGAGAGCTCCTAATCTGATTATTTACCTTGAAAAAGGTCATAACCCATTCCTTTAAAAGAGGCCCACAGCAAGACTGACAATAATAATATGTAGAAAGGCAAACCAACTAGAAAAAAATAAATAAAAGATCCATGTCTACAACATGTTCTTTAATCCAATTTCCAAGATTTCAAATAGAAATAAACCAACTGGACTCAGAAAAGTGTAGATAAATCTAAATGCTTTTAAAAATGAAGTTACACTGAGCATTTCTGACTTGCATTAGTTTTAGAATGGACAAGATACTTTCATTAATAGGATTTCAAAGTAGATCTCTATATATGATTTTTAATACTACGACAATTGATTTCATAGAAAAATCTTATAATTTTCAAAGCATACCACAGACCTATTTATTTCCAAAGCCTTCAAAAACATTTGTGAAGAAATTTTACATCAGCTGCTCTTTACTCAGAACCCTGAAAAATATTTTTTCTCAACTATCAGTGTCTTCTTCAATTTTCACAGCAGTGTTTCAAAAATTGCAACAGTGTGAAAAATTATCTTTTTTTTTTACAGTGTATGTGTGCATATGTGCCCACAGTAGTGCACAGATGTGCATGTAGACATGAATGTCTACATGTCAATGTGTAACATTACCCAATCCACATACAGAAATGATCCCCCAGGTTTCCAAGTTAGCAAATTGCTAATCACTAAGTTCCAAATTTTTGGCAGAATCCTCTGCAAGCTAGCACTATAGTAGAGAAGCTGGACTGATTACCACTTCCTGATCCTTTGTTTCTTAACTCATAGTTCAGAAATCATCAAAAAGCTACTAAATACTGAAAGTTAAAATGGACTGTTTCTTTTTTATTTATTGAAATCTTACAAAATGAGCATTTCTTCTGTCAGGCACCACATAATTAAAAAATAAAACATAAAAAAAACCCCACAAAGCACTATAAACAAGACTAGTATAGGATAGAATTTATCCGTTGTGAAGGATAAAAGTAAATAAAACTTTAGAAGGTTGCATTGGGAGGTGACCTCCAGAGATTGTGGCTTTATTCCTTCATACTCAGAAAAAGTAAAAGGGAACTAAAACATATATGCATCATCCAGCCAGCCAATCATGATCTAGTAGTATCATTTCACTTTGATATTGCTGACATCAATAAATAACAGACCCAGCTTGACCAAAAGTGTACAATATTTTTGTGTGAAAACCACTGTATGTGAAAAATTCTTTCTCCCTGGTATTATCTCCACTAGAGTTTCATAAGAACATGGTACTAACATTGGTGGAAATCCTCCTTTCTACATGTTTCTCAATAATTTAGATTAATTCATTAACCTAGTGTTGCAACAGATTTTTGTCTGCAGATTTTCATCTGCTGTGTCCCAAAACTCACAAACCTATATTTCAGAATGAATCCATTTCAAAACAGGACATAAAAAAGCTCAAAACCCACATTTGTTTAGCAACACCCAAGTTGTTAGCTAGCAACTAGTGAGCATTTCTCATGCTAAACGATAGCTTTGGTAGCTTTTTTGTCCCTTCTAAGAGATGTGAAGTTACATTTACTTTTTAACAGTACACAAAACTCTTCTCCAAAGCTCATTCTGTTACAGCAATTGCACCCATGTTGGTGTTCTCAAAAACAGGGCTCATGTAAAAAACTTAAAGTGGGACAACTAGGAAATGTGCACGTTAACACAAACTATGTTCCTATCTAACCATACACTATGCTTATTGTACTGTACTATCGTCTGTATCTTTGAAAACACAGTATGATAATGGCTCAGGGTTCATCTCTACATTTTTTTATCAGCTTCTGAAGACTTTGAACTGATAGTGCAACAGTGCTAAAGAATTCATGAATGAATACATATGTTTCGTGCTGTCCCCCTTGAGAAAAAACCAAACATCTACTTACCCCAAGTCCCCCACAAGGTAACAAGGAAAAGAGTTTTTGAGACACATTTCCTATATATTAAAGAAAAAAAAAGAAACAATAAGCGTCATTTATCAAAACTACATTTAAATACTGGAACACTAATCACAATTTACTGTATCAGATGTGAGTATCACACAAAAAAAATGCCATGTATTAGAATAAAGAATATTAATAGTACTTAGAAAACAATTCAGCCATTGGACATTTAAGGTACCCTTTTGCAGCGGTGACAAATGGTAAGATTGGTAAGCAGTAAGTTCAAAGGAGTCTAATGATTGAATCTCCACAGAAAGTCACTCTGAACTAGGAGACTTATCTGAAGCTGATAAGCAGCTTGTCTAAGCTATTCATCTCAGCTTCTTCTACAGCCAGTGGAGTGAAGTAGGCAGCTTTTCCCAGCCTAGATGACTGATGGGGTGAATTATACTTGAGAGGTGCCTATTTCTTTTCAGTGTCAACTAAGAGAACCTCATTAAGCTTACAGAATAACTAATTTATTGACTTCATCTCTCAAAAAAAGTTTTTCCTTTGAAAATTGCAGCCTTAGTCTTTATATCTATGCAAAAATGCTCTTCTTCATTTATGTGCCACCAATGCATACATTAATATTTTTAAAACATTAAATGAAATACTGCTTTTTCTAGTATTACTCAGTAAATACATTCTATTAAGTGAGCAAAAATGTAATAGCCTTTAGAATCTAATTTCTATCTTACTCTGCTTTAAACATTAGGTAATGTGACAGGGCTTATCTTAATATTCATACTCACTTTTTATTCATTCATGTTTTCTTTTTTTTGTACCACTAAGCTCACTGTTTGTCTTGATAAAGACAACATGAAAACCGGGTGAGGATCTCAGGATTTGATGCAGTTCCTATCCCAGTATGTAATCTGATCCTAAGGCAGCTGTGGAAGAGAGTGTAAGCTTTTCCCCTGCCGTATCACAGAACTGGCTTTGTAACTTTGCCATCTGGAGGAAACGTTAGATAGTGAATCACTCAAGTTACCTAGAGGAGCCAACCATTGTTAGGGAAGGGGTGAATGCTGCAGTTTCTCATGTTTAGCAGGTGCCAATGAAGTGTATAAAGACAATTATAAGCCATCATCTTTGAAGTACAAGGGACCAGACTGTGATGCCTGAGATGAAAAAAGTGCTCTATACTTTGAGTAAAATCCAAGATGCATTTTTAACCTACTAGAGGCCTTTGATCAGTTTGCACAGTGTGCAAGAGAAGCCAAACAAAACCTCCTGTGGAGCTACCAGGGGAAATGCAGGTGCAGCAGCTACGCAGAGTGTTCTCATACTGTGAGTCCTAATAGCCTCAGACATGCAAGGAAATTTTGGCTGCAGGAGACTGTCAGAATGGAGGTACAGGAGGATTTTCCAGATCTCTTGCTAAGCAGAACCAGGGACCAATGTGAGCAGTAATTTTTCACTTTTTAACGTGGGGAAGATCAAAAAGTCTTGAGCAGATAACTAGAAAATTAGCACTGTTAAAATGCCAGGAAAATGGAAACATAATGCTGTAATTCAAGATAAAAGAAGGCATTTTTAGCATATTGAATAACTAAACTTTTTTTTTCTTTTTTTTTGATTCCATTGCAGAGTTGGACATAAGAGAGAACAGATGAATTCTCCTTTATCTCCCTGCAGCCAGGCACATAGTGCATGATAAACACTATTAAAAACAACAAACACAAAGTAGAAAAAGAAAAGCAGATGGCAAGAAAGGACACTAAATTCAGTCAACAGACTACTAAAATGAGGAGGAACAAGCATGAAGTTTTTTCAGTGTATCAAGAATCTTGTTAGAATACTCACTTCTTATTCATGATAGTCAAAAAAAGCAGGTAACACTTTGCAGGACAAGAAAAACATCGAAATTGCATTAAAAGAACAATGGGCAAAGGCTCTGCTAAGAAAGAATGAGACCATCACTTAGCTAGCCTCACAAAAAGAAAAGAGCTCACAACACTAGTTGCCATGAATGAAAATCATCAGCAAAAAGCAAACCCTGAAAATGAATCAAAGTGAGAATTTCACACGATGTTGGGAATTGATGTCCCAGAAGAACTAGGTAAATAGCAGTCATTTACCAGTAACACTCTTCCACACCCCAAGATACCTCCAGAATAATATTTTAAAAGATACTGGGATACTCCAAGTAAGATGGAAGACAGATTTTAAATAATCACAATTTTTCAGCTTTGCATCAGTACAGAGTTTGCAGTCATCAGAAAATCACTTGAGATAAAAAGATCTTCTAGATAAGATTTAGTACAACAATTTACTGATAGAGCTAGAAAAATGACCCAATATTTTTGTTCTAAAATTTCAGCCCACAAAGGGAGTAGAAGCTGATGAGTCAAATTAGGTGCTGAGGCACCCATCACTGACTGAAGACCCCTATGTAATTCAAGGAAGCTGCTTAGGAGGTTGACAGTTGAGGACTGAGAGTCTGATAAGCAGGAAAAACTCTTCTAAAAAAATATTTTAAAGGTGTTCACCTGTGAAAAGGCAAAGTTTGATGAACCTGATTATTTTCAGTATCATCCTTCAAGAATGAAGCTATTTTTGCTATGTGGGGTTTTTTTTTAAACTAAGTTGAAATTACAATTGCACAAATGCTCTGTAAATGCATCTTTTAGCTGCCCTCTAAACACTGCCTCACTGTCAGTGAGGCAGTGCCTTGTGTGTTGACAGTATATTTCCCACTTTTATAAACTTGAAATCACTGGAAACTTGTTTTGTAAAAACACTCTTATTTGTGGTTGGAGAAGGAAAAGGCAAATTTATAAGACCTATTTGGTAACATGCCCTTGAGCTTATTCAAAGAGATTTGAAAGGTTGCATTCTGTCAAGTGAAACCATGATGTGATGTGACACGTAGTGGGCATATTAGTTTCCTTCATGCCAAGACAATGTAGTGCAACAAAACATGTTGCTTAACACACCACAGTGAAATATGATCAGTCAAAAGCTTAACTATGCAACAGTGTAGAAGTTGAAGTGATTATTTGCAATAGCTGCATTTGTAGGCCTTGATGCAGGGAAAATAAAGAGAAGAGTTGAAGCCAGGCTATGTGAATGATAACAGTGTGCACAATTCTCACTGATTTCAGTAGTTTACAGCCATTTTGCTTTGCAGTCTTCCAAAGCAAAGGTTTTTTTCCTGAACAGGGACAATGAAATAAGCATTTATTCAGAGGTAGCATAATTTCTAGACCTAGTTGCACTTAAATTTCCTTCAGGTGTTTCTTATAGAGGAAAAAAAAAAAAAAAAAAGAGCTTCAGACAAAGCAGATGTACTCTTCTGACCACGGACAAGGAGCAAACACTTCTTTGTAACACAAATGGGAAGAAACAGATACTGTATCTTTGGGTGGAGTACAGAAAGGAATGGTTAGGTCCTCCTTTCCAATATGATACAAAGTCATAATTTAATGGAACACCTTCTGTACAAAAAAACAATGTTACTGATGTGGGGTTTTGAAAAAAAATTTCTTTTAGGTTTTTCTTCTTTGCTACACACCAGTTTGAATTTCTATACTATACCAATATTTTAACTTTCATGTCAGAATTGGTTAGGTTCAACCTCACTGAACTTGAGATACCAAAGGATGGAACAGTCAGACTACATGTTTGAAAAACATAAGAAAGAGTTAAGTTCCTTTATACAAGAGTCTGGAAGCCCAGATGATTAGAGCTTCCAGCCACAAAAACAGACACGTGCAAAAGCACGTGGGAAGAGTTTTTTGTTGATTGTTGCCTTGGTAAAAGGTCATGTGAGATACAGCAAGAAAACATCTTAGAAACAGAGACAGAAAAGGGCATTAAGCCAAGGATGCACTCAGAATATATGCGAGGGGTGTGATCTTGATATGAGCTGAGAGAGTAAATGTTTTGGATTAAGTGTCAAATAAAAAAGGCAAAGAATGTAAAGTACTGTGGGCAAATAAATGCTTTTCTGAGGCAGGGCAAACAAAGCTTTCTGCATTCTCTATACATAAGCAGAAACACAGCAAGGATACTTGGGCTCCATTCCTTTTTTCACCTCATAACTGCAGCTACACACTGCATCCCATATGCTGGTCAACCACTGAGATCCAAATGGGAACAATATTTTAGATCAATATGTGTTATATTAAACATTGTGAAAATTAAAATGAAATTAATCAAAACCAACAAAATTTAAATGAAATGCTTGACTATCAAAATGGAACATTTTGACAATGTTGGTGAATTCAAACCAAATCGTTTTCAAATTTTTACTTTGCAGTAATTTAGAGCTTTTTCTTGAGAACACTATTTTGGCTGTTTTTTTCTTGGGAGGGGGGACATTGTTTTGTTTGGTTGTTGTTTTTTTTTAAAGGGAGATTTTCTGCCTTGGAAATTTGAACTTCTGAGAACTAAGAATCTATCACACATGAGTATTTTTCAGTTTTGATGGTGCCTTGTCTAAGAATATGTATGAACTTAGATAATATTGTGATCAAATTTTTTTTCATCTACTTCTATGAAGCAATAGTCTGCCTTAGAGAAGAAATTCAGCACCAGTTTCCAAAGCAAAATTGTGGTTCTACATATTACTAGAACCATGGCTGCAATTTCTTTTGGTGGCTAGTATTGGTTTTGTTTGGGTTGGGTTTCATTCCATTTAGGAAAAACTTCACATCTTAGAATAAGTGTTATAAAACCAGTTCAGAATTTGGGTGTTGCACCCAGTGCACTGGGGGACATAAAGGGCAGAATTTCACTCACAGATTATTTCCAAAATGCACTACTTTTTTTGTGTTCCTTTTCACATTCTTTGTGGCAGTTCTGACAAGTAGATCAGCTTCATGCTACAGTCATGGCAGAGTTCAATTTAATCCTGCTTTTCTATTACAGAAAGCATATACTGATCATTGGCTGTGCATGAAGATGTTTGATGTGAAAATCCCATCAGCTTTCTACTATTCCCTACATCCATAGGTCCATTTCATATTTTAATGTGTTTTTTATCTCCCTGTTATTCAGGAAGATATCACATCCTGCATAAGGGGAAGACACTAAAATAAAGTTCTCTTATTAACAATATTTAAGCATGGTATCTAAACTCAATGTGGCTGAAATCATTGAAATAAAGCAAATGAGAACAACAAACAAGTAATTCTGACAAGCAAGTGTATTTTAAACTCCCATTTTCAAATCAAAGAACACAGGGAGATAGAACCATGTTCAAAATTGCCATTGAGCTCTGATGGAGAACAAATCACAGTAAAGGGTTAACACTTCAATGATTTTTGAAGTGAATGAGGAGAAAGTTCTACTGCTGCTTTCCAGCATGTGCATTTTGCTAATCTATATTTGGCTTCCATTGTAACATTCTCCTTCCACATAGCAATGCATTTGGAAAAAGTGAATTTTTGTCACACTGCTTGCCAAGTGTTTTAAACTGACACCAGCTATGACTAATGACAGTGCTGGAATGTGCTGCTCTCAGTAGAATAGAGGCCTGTACAGACCTAGGAGTTTCCTGGGGTCCAGCTTCTGTCTGTTCAGGGGGCTGGTGCCATACAGCAGTGAATGATGTTCAGAGTGAACCAGCTGTATTTCCTCCAGACTGGCTTTTCGACCTCGAATTCGCTGAAAGAAAACAGCAGAGGCCTACAATATTCCACTGACAATATTTAGGGAGAAAAAGGGAAAAAAAAAAAAAAGAAGAAAGTAAAGGTCCAAAATAACATTTAGTATGATTAATAATGGTTGAAATTGCATCATGCAGGAATGTGACATTGATTTGTTTATTAAACTAATGCTGTATGAAAAACAAATGCATGCATAGTTTGTTCACTCCAGTCTTAGCAGAGTTAATACAAGGTTTCACAGACAAGAAAAACAGTCTGCCTCTTTTCTACATTATATTAAGAGATTAAAAAAACCAAAAAGTGAAATATTCAAGTGAGAAATCTGTCTAGAAAAATTCTAGTTTAAAAAGCAAAACCTTATTCACACCTGTGAGCTGCAGATGTGTTCTGAATGAGGATTAATGGATTTTGCACCACTACTAGCACTTGTGATTTATGCTGCTAGGAAGAACATGATCACAGTGAGAAGAATCAAGGAGAAGAAGAAAATTAAAGTTTAAATGCTTTAATAAAATATTCACGGTTTGTTGTTTGGTTTTTTTTAATGTATGTTCAATAACCCAAGATCATTTTTGCTGTTACACATGCTGACTCACTTGCTTCTTTACATTGTTGTAAGTGGAGTTTGTCACTGTAACTGTTTCTCCAGCTGGTACTCTCCCCACTTAAATCAGTGTTAAAAATTCTGGGATGTCTTTCTACAAATCCATTGAAATTTAATCAGCTTAGGAAGGAAGATAGGAAAGAAGGAAGAAAAGAAAAAAAATGACACTATCTTACTCAGCAGATCTGTTTCTTGAATGTATTTGGAGTTGCAGCTTGTCATTCAAATATTTACTTTTCTGCTTGTATTTACTTCTTTACTTGTACTAGTGCTGCACAGCCTTTGCAGACAGAAAAAGCAGATGAAGCAGTTTTTATTCAGGTTTGGCCAAAATAAACAGCGCTGACAGCAAAGTTCTGGTCCCAAGATCATCTTTCCTCTTGATATTGGATAACGTGGAGGGAAAACAGCCTATTTTTAAGGTCTGATCCTTAGGAACACTTGGGGAAAAACAAAAGTCAGGATCTACAGATAGACAGGTAAAGAAGTTATCTAAATAGACCTTCTTATTTTTAACAGACTGACTTGCCTGTTTGAAAAAAAAAAGGGGGGGGGGGGAAAGCCACTCATTTATAGTTTTCTTAGAGGTTAAGTTGTAATTCTTATTATATGCATCACCTATTCATGCCTATCAGAAAGCACCAACCTCTTCACAAGGAGAATAAAGTAATATTATATATATATTATATATATTAAAGAGGATGTGCACTGTAGAAGAAAGAAGCAGCCTAGAGAGAGTTAGAAGAACCATGCACAATTCTGAATATAAGCAGTGGCATTTTTTTACTGACTAATCAGGAAAAATACCCTAAGGGTTAGATCTAGATGATTGTAGTGGAACAAGTTCCCCCTCAGGGACATGGTGGAAGCCCTATTTCTTGCAGTGTTTAAAACTTGACTGGACACATCAGTGGAAAAAAAAACGTTTTAGGGAATGGTCCAAGAACTAAATGACTTAATAAACCCTTTTTCATCTCTAATTTCTTCAAGCCTCTCCCAGTCTCACATGAGAATTTGTAGCAGTGCACTCACATCCTTTTAGCACACAGTTGCACAATCAAAATCAGCACATTATGTTACTTCATGAAGTCAGTAAACTCGGTAATGGTTCTTCTGGGTCAGATAAAACATTTTTTCTTCACAAGTGAGGTGACTGGTAACATTTATTCATTCATCCATTATCATTAAGGTCCATGTTTCTAATAAGCTGCTTTAAGGTCTGTATACCTCACTTTCCACAGCAAAAGTAGGAAGGGAGGCTGGATTTTAGAATAGCTAAAAAAAAAGGTGTAAGAAAAGTGAAAAGGTATTTTATGAAGGTCACATCAAAGAACCTTGAGTAAAACACCCCCTCTTTGGTCATATATTTTCTACAAGTTATACAAAAACTCTTACAGACATATTTAAGAGACTTAATTGTCTGGCTTTTTAAAAAATACTGTGAAATGCCATATCCCTTGGACTATAAAAAGACCTCCAGCTAGACATTATTTTTACAACAGGGAGCTCTGTGATATCCTAAGGAATACAGTGATTTGCACTAACAGTGTAGGGTCTTAAAGTGGTCTTCCCAGAACATTTTGCCAGTGAGCTATCTACTATCCAGTATTGCCCACCAGATACTGAAGGGCAGAAACAGGTTGTGCAGAAACAGGTTTGGTGCAGAAATCAAGTAGTACCAAACACAACACCCCACTCCAGGCTGCTCCCAATAGAAAGGTCCTCGGAGTGCAGCCAGCAGCTGAGCTGCCAGGGCAGGCACAGCCCAGAGCTGCTCTTTCTCCACATCATCTCAAACTCTAATCCTGATCATTGGCAAGCACATTTACACAGTAAATGGCAGACGGAAAGGGAAGGGAAAACAGTGCACACATCTGTGCGGTTTCTGCATTCCCATCTCCTCATTTACTGTTCCCTTCATCTCACTCTTGCAGTATGAAGCCATTTTCAGTAACATTAAAATTCCAACGATCTAAGGCTTTACACAGGGGAAAAAATAATTTGTATTAAAAATTACCCATAATAATTACTAAGAACAGGTCTTCTTAGACAATGACCTCAGGATTTAGCAGATCTACAAAAGCACGTCATAAGTCTGTTGCCAGAATCTGGAATCATGTAACTTCAGTTATGCAAAGCAACAGTTCCTGGCTCTCACTGGTGTGAGTTATCAGAAAACATAACATATGCATTTGTATAACTTTACACATACACTTTTATCCACATCTTTTTGATTTTAAAGTGTCTTTCTTCAATCTCTTTGGCTATAGTATTATCAAGAGCCTAAAATGTAGTCAAAAGCAGAAAATTGGCACAAAGCCAAAGAGAAGGGAGAAATAGCATAAGTGAACTTAAGAACAGTGTTTGCTTCATTCAGGGGAATTTGAATACAACATCCATCCATCTACTACATCCTCAGTAGAAGGCAAGTCATCTTTTTCTATTGTGCATAACAATATGTGTGTTGGCTTTTTCCTCTGGCATGTGCAGTTCTCTCATCATCAGAGACATTTATATATCTCAGGAGAGAAAAAAACCTGCACCTGAGTGCTTCAGAAAATCAACCTAGAACTAGAAAGATTTTTCACCACAATGGAAAATGCTCCACTGTTCATAGAAGTTAAGGTCAAAGAGGACTGTCTAGTCTGGTCTTCTGTTTAAAATAGACCATTAAAGTTTCACACAGATGACCTCTTTAACCTGAAGATTTTGGTTAGACTTTCAGCAGACTAAACTCCTCCATTAGCAGACATTCAAAAAGACAAAGGTGACACTGCCTGTTTCCCTCTCCTAAACCAACAGGAATTGTTGACATAGCCAAAGGAATATCTCTCGCTTGGGTGTCTCAGTGTAAGGCATCCATTGCCTTTCCCGCAGCTATTTGTATGGAGTTAGTGTCTCTGAAATTCCCATATGCTATCTAGTCTGTAAATAAGGTTTTCAGATTTTTTCCTGCTTTTCTAGGATTTCTCATAGGAGTTAAATTCTCTCTTGTTTTTAAAAATATCAGAGATAACATGGATCTTTTGCCAGCCAGCACACTCACAAGGCTTGCTCTCTCTCCATCATGTGGGAATTGCATGTGTCTCTCTGACACGCATGTTCCCACGTTTACTCTTTTCATGTGTTTTGGTCTTCTAGTGCATAACCTGAGTGTTCAATACTACTGAGATTTTTGCTCTTAAGGACTAAATTTTCCTGTATTATTTCTTCTTTAATGGTACACTGAGGTCCGAAGGATGGAATTTTTGCATATATTTCAGTCTATGTGGTCTAGCAGACTCAAAAGTTTTAAATTCTTTCCTTCTCCCCCTTTCAGTCCATGAGATGTGGACAGCATGAGGTGTAGGACGTCTTCCTAATCCAGAAAACTACCAAATTCCAGGCTGAAAAGAAAAAGGTTGCTGGACCACAGCCCCTACAGAAAGTAGAAGTAGGGGCACAAAGTGAGACCACATCGACATTCTTCTTTTCTTTTCTAAAACTGTGCTCATCAGTGTAGCCTAATGTTAGTCATGTGCATAAATTATGGCCCCAAAGGAGTTATGTAAATACTTCCTCTCCCTTGAACAAATAGAAAGGAGACACCACTACCAAAACATAATTTAGTCCTTTCTATGTCCCAAAGGTAAGGCAGCTATGCATTGCTCTTTACCAGGAGAAAATTAAGGTGTAAGGGGGAAATAAAAAAGAAGGATGTTTTTGTGCTAGTCTTTGCATCTTTTAGTGCTGCATTTGATAACCCTCTGTTCTACCTCTGTCAGTCTTTAACGAGTACAGAATAGGTAGTTCAGTCAATATACACACAACTTTTAAACTAAGGCAAAACTCTAATGCTAGAATTTCATTTTTCTAATACATAGTTACCAGGACGATAAAAAAGTCCGCACTGGGGGGAAATTACTTCACTCTTTCACCCTGGACTCAGTCAGGGACTAGTCTCTCAAATCTGGCTCTCCAGGGCTGAATGTGTTTCTTCTTTGTCTTGGGGAAGCTGATGAGGGAAGCAATCTATCTATTTAAGAGAGAGAGATGATCTTTTTTAAAAATCTGAAAGCTAGTTTCTTAGTTTAGTAAATATCCTCTAAACTGTTAAGTAACTAAAGAGCTAAAATATCCATGGCAAGAAAGACAAAATACAGTCTGGAGAAGTAAGTCTTTTTGGCTGTGCCTGCAGCAGCAAACTAAGCATTGCCAGGAAACATTCCCAGGCAGAGGAACACAGTCATTTGTACTATTAAATTGCTGAAGTGGTCCTTTACACCGTTTTGTCTGAGGAGCAACTAGCACTCTTTCAAAAAACTCCCAGACATGGTTTGGTCACTGGAATGGGCCAAGGAGCATTCCTGGTAGCATGAACATGGGCTTTTCCTTGCCAGTTGGCTGCAGTGGTGGAGAACAGTCTTGGGCACATTTTATATTGTAGTGAAGATACAGCTTTGAGTACCCCAAGCAGACCTTGTTGTTATTTTACCAAATTATATTTTGAAAATGTTATGTTTGGAGGCAATATGAGCTATATATATGGGTAATAGATTAAGTATAGATTAATCTGCCTAGATTAATCTATTAACTGCAGCAAACATGGTATTAGCTCAGTATATATGATTTACATCGTCCCCTGCCCAGTTAGTAATGACTTTTCTCTGTGTGTATTTGATCAGTCACTTCTCCAGGGCAGTAGAACTGAGTTGCATGAGAAGGGTTAATCTACACCATATGATTTAAGAACCACATTTTGCTCCCTGCTATAGATAACAAAGATCATATAGATATAAATTGTTCATTTTTATAAGGGTTTCTTGTTAGATTAAGAAAAAAGGGAGGGCCCCTTGGTACAAGCCTTTGGCTAAGGATACACACATTTCAAGGTAACAAGATCTGAGCTACCTCTGCCTGAACTACCTTTGATCCTAAAATTCCTCATCAGACAGAATGGGACTGCAGCCCTCTTGTGGGACTATTGTTTCAGTAAAAGAGAAAAAAAAAGGATTCGTAGTTATCGCAGAGGATTTCCTAAGAGGCTATTGCAGGTTGCTGTTCCTATGCCACCCTTTAGACTTGGTGCATGAGGCAGTGCTCATGGTGAAACATGACCAACAATCTCCCCATTCCTTCTGAGAGAAACAGTGGCAAATTATATTGAGAAATTATATTAAGAAATACTAATGTCCATGAGACAAAATTCAGAAGTCAGTAAAAGAGTCAATGTAGGTAGGTGCCTATGATGCTTTGACTCTGCATCCTCAATGTGGTATATTCCAGAATGCAGCTTAGTGATGGCCTATTATTTCTTGAATAATGCATTAACCTCTCCTTTAGTGACATGAGTCATATATTCAGCTGAATAGCATTCCTAAAGAATTAGAGCACCAATTAAGTGTATCACTGCAGGCTTCCTAATTTTGAAAGGATTTAAGGACATGTTTGATGTCAAGGAAGTGCTAGAGAATTCAGTGAAGAAAAGGACAGATTACAACATCAAATATAATCTCATTTTTAGATACATAAAAGAATGAAGACAAAACAAGATCTACACACTACCTTCACACTGTGGTTCCTCAAAGTTTATCATCAGAGTTTACATTTTGACAGCTTGTTTCACATTCTGGTCTCATTTCAAAGCACATAATGGGAGTCAAAAGCAACTGAATGCCATTGGACATGAAGTGACTTATTTCCTCTCTGTCCACTCACTGGTTTTTGCAACATCTAATAGGTTATATTCCAGACTTGAAATTGCAGAATTGCAAGAGGAATCTAAATCTTCCAGAAAACTATTGGACTGTGTGCACCTCAGACTGACCTATAGCACTTTTCCTATGCACACCATTTGCAGATCAACAGAATTTACTGTTCATCAATATCTGTTTATCACTGAAGAAAGCAGTAAGTAGTAGCACATTTCATTTTACTTATTTTCTCTCTTTTTTGATTCTTTATAATACTTGTCCTGAGTCAAGAAGGTAACTAGATCTTATTTTAGTAAGGTAGTTGGTTGTGTGTTTTAATCACTCCTTGAGTACGTGATCACACCAGTGAAACAATTCACATGATACATGGCCTTAAGAGCCTTGCTGAAAGAATGTCTCCTTGAATACTGAAAAAATTATCCAAGCTAAAAAGAAGAATTAGCCTGTTAGAGTGCTGCCATCTAGTTAGATGAGTGTATAAAACAAATCCACTTACAGTGGTTGCAATATCTCATTGCCCAGACCACTAGGCTACCTGCAGATTATCTTCTTGGACAGTCACTAATAGCTAGTCAAAGAGACCTAAGGGACATATTGTACCAGTTCCTTTGGGTTTGTAAAAACCCAGGTATATGAGCAATTAAAGAAAAAAGAACATAAGAGCCCTGGCAATTTGGGATCCTGCAAAACATGAGCAAATTTGTGTTGAACTTTCTTAATTTCTGCTGCAATGCAGTAAGCACCCTCAATGGTCACAGGCTTCTGCAGAAGTTGACAGTGCTGCACAACTCATAGGAGGCACTGAATGGTAGGAAAAGGCTGTTTTTCGGTAACCTAAGTCACGTATGAACCTCAGAGCCTATATTTGGTTAAAACATGGTGTTTCAATATGCAATTTTGTGAGGAAAATCAAAGAAGAAGAAAGTCTCACATTTACTCTGGTATTGTATAGAAGATTGTGCTTGAATGTCTTGGGTTTTGACAGACATGGTACCCATTGTACACCAGGCAAATGAAAATGGTATGAAAACTGACTTAAGATGCAATGAGCTTATGGAGTGATACAAACTACATCAAAAATAACATTGTTCCTTTCTACTTCAGAAATGAAATCTTTAGCTGCTTGTTGAAATGTGCTGTTGAAAGGGCTGCACTTGCCATTTGAGTAGTGCTTGTCTACCTTTCTATATCAAGATGAGGAATACAGACATGTCTACATTTTATATTCTGATGCATATGGATGAATTATTTTCATTGTGTAAATTCTTTGTCTTCTGATGGGGAAGTGTGCTTTCCTAAAATGCATTATTTTAATATTGCCGATTAACTCCAAATAATTCCTAAGAAAAATTACTCTTTTATTACAGAAATAAGACAGATTTAGGATTAAATAAATTTGCCATTTACTTTTAAGTGTCTGATCTTTACTTTTTATTACCTCGCACTTGTTTAGCAACCCAGTTTCTTGCAGCCTTGACCAGATGCTTTGGATCCTTCCAGCATGTTCAGGGTGGTTAGCATAGTTACCACACATACACTGGTGCTTCAGCATCAGACTGTCATACACAACACCTTCAGCACAAAGACAGCACAGTAAGAAACAGTAAGTAAAACAAATGCAAGTTATACTGTTCTGTGTCATGCATGTGATAACACAACTGGATTTTATTTGACAGATAGAGCAAGATGAAAATTCTGGATCTTACTTCCCCTTTTCTCTGGGAGTCTCTGAATTTTTACTTACAGGGTACTTCTTGTGCTATTGATAAGGAAAAAATGAATTCTTCAGCAACTATACTAATAAATACAATTCACTGTAAAGAAGAAAAGAAATTGAGTGGTGTCTTTTTAACGCTTTTATGCCCAGAAAAAAAAACCCCATCATATTGCTGAATCAGTTATTTTTTCTTTTTCTAGTGGGTTGATTAAGGCTGTTAACCTATAAAAAACAAGAAAAGGGTGTATACTTACAGCAGTTCAAGGAAAATCATTCAGAAAAAAACTTTAAAAATAAATTTTGGAATGGCCAAGTCACTCTACATTTGTACTACTTAACTAATACTGTATTAATTCCAGATCTCAAAGTGTATCAGATGAAATTTTCAGAGGGTTGCAGCAGTGGCAGCCAGAATCCTTTTTCATTAAAAAGAGAAGTTCCACCCACTACTCAATTAGGACCAAATCCTGTTGTTAGACTGCAAATCAAGGTTCCTTTTGAATTTTCTACGCTCATTTATTCAAGGACAGAACAACTTTATATGGAACAGCTATCAATATCACATTGCTTTGTAGCTGTGTGTTGGGAGCAAAAGAGAAATTTTAGCAAGTAGGCTCAAGTTAAATTCAATATTCAAGGCTTTCAAACCACCCAAAACAGTGAAAAATTATTTTATGTATTTACTTGTTTGCATTTTCCTCAGAAATGTCTGGAACAAAAAATATTTTCCTTACTCCTGTGAACCATTTTCATCTGGGAAACATTTGGATTTTTCTTCCCCTTACAGTTGAAAGGGACTCAAATTAACAGTTTCTCCAAGCTGCAAAACTTGGCATTCGACACCTCTTTCTTATGTGCCACCACTACTGGGGTTGCCAACACAGTTTTGGGGAAATAGTCTGCTGCTGAAAAGTCAGTGAAGAAAATACAGAATTAAAGTCCTGGTTCAACAACATGCTCAATACCATCCTCATTTAGCAAACTTTTTGAATGGATATTGAACTTCAATAATATGTTTTAAAGCTCTAATGAATAAGACTCCGTAAACATTGTGGGCAATGCAAAGTTAAGGTTCAAAGATAATTTAGTTAGAAGCCAGCCAGAAATTATGTTGCTGTAGAAATATTTATGCTGCCATATTTCTTAGCTCATGCACTTTAGAACTGATCCTTTGGGATCTTCCTCTTTAAGCCATAGTGATAGCACAACAATTATGTTTAGTATAAGGAGAACACAAACATAATATCTATGGGAAGCATGACTAACTTTATGGTGAATTATTATCCAAAAACCACAATAGTTCATTAACAATAAATTCTTGTATTTACTTTCTTGGTTTGTTTCCTCTTAAAGAAAAAAAACAAACAAAACCCAAAAAAACCCCAATGAAAATCTGGAGCTAATAAAGTAAATCTCTGCTGGCATTGTCATAGTTAATACTTTTCTTTCTCTGCAATTACTTGCACTGTACTGTTTATAGGCTTTGCTCCTCTATCATCAGCTCTTGAAGATTATTTGAAATAGCAATTATGCACACAAATAAGTGCATGCTCACATGCCTTGCTTTCCTCTTCTTGGCACCCAAAGTTTCAACTTCTACCGTTGTCATTATACTATTAGATAAGAAAACTTTTCCTCCCACCCCCTTGGCCAGCACAGAAGGTGTTTAGATGCTAAATGTACAGTGCATCAGGACTTTCAGATGCTCTTAGGCAGAGTAGGCAATTATATCCAACAAAATTAAAACACTTGTTAAATGTAAACAAAATTAGCTGAAATTTGAAAGTATCTCCTGCCTGCCACTCTTTCACTGAACATTGTATTCTAGTTATCAACGCTCCCAGAGACTTAGGTTTGCCTAGTCCAAACTGCAGTTATCAGAAATAACATATATATACTACTATGTTACTATTATATAGAATCAAGATGTTCTGTAATAATGACTCTTTTTGATGACCTGTATCAGGATTGCAGCTAAACAGTCATTTTGAAGTGAAATACTGAAACTGTGTATTCAGTACACAACCTCAGGTTGATATAAACATTCCTTAGTGCATTACTATTTTTCCCCAAAAAAGAATGCAACTAAAAATGTAACTCCATTGCATATGAATTATTTTGTCTGTATCAAAAATCAGTTTAATAAGGTCATGTCAGTATTGCATGGCAGAAGCATCTGCTCCAAACTTTTAAATACTTAAATATTTACACCACTGAGTGTAAAATTTATTTCTCCCAGGATTAACTGACTTAAGAAGAGACTGAAATATGTTTTCACTTATTGTGAGCATCTAAATTGATTTAGGATGTTTAAGTAATTCAGATGTGTGTGGCTGCTGGTCATCCAACACATGTGCTTGGTACAATACCACAATGCAGCAGTAGAGCTTACTGCTAAAAATAGCCTGTAGGATTTCCCTAACAGCATTCAGCCAATAATCTCCCCACTCCCTCATAAAAAAAAAAAAAAAAAAAAAAAAAAAANAGAAAAAAAAAAGAGAGAGAGAGGGGGAGACAACTGTTTTCAATTGCAGACTGCTGTGAAATATTAATAAAAGATGGTTATTCTGTCTCTCCAGAACAAATGCCTACAGCCAGATTCTGCTCTCAGATTCTTTGTGTAAATCTGAGCAGCTCCACTGAGACTGGTGGATTTATTCTGGATTTACACCAATATTACTGAGGTCAGAATGTGGCCCTGATGACAGACTGAAATGGTGGCACCACTGAACCATATAATGATAGAAGACATGGGACAAAAGAGACTATTTGCATTTACTCAGAAAAAAACCAGTCTTCCTGGTGAGGAGTCCCTAAAACTAATTCTTTTCCACAATACTTTATTTGGGTCAGCTTCTTTTAATAATATTTTGAACACAGGGGAGAGCAAGAGACCTAAAAATTGTTGGCTAACATACTTTGAAGAAGGTGAACTGCCCTGGAGAAGAACAGTGCCAGTAAGAAAACCCAAGGGAAGAATATCTAGTAATTTATTTAGAAGAAAAATCTGAACTAAATTATTTCAAATACTCTGTGAACTATCTAAATGAACATCAAGTAGACTTTATGTTTTATCCATCTTTAACTCATTAACTTGTTGCATATGCTGTGTATATATTGCACAGCTCTCTCACAACCATCACCTTTCTGATTCCCTTCAGATATTTGACTAAGAACATTTTCTCTCTTAACTCACAAAAATACAGGCTCATTTTGATCCTCCTGTAATATTCTGCCACAAAAGTTTTCCTTCTACCTTTTTTCTCTTCCAAGAATGTTTTGTCTTACACAGGAAAAACAGAACCAAAAAAACCCAACAAAAACCCCCAAAACACGATGACAACAACAACAAACCCAAAAGAGTAAGAAATAATTCAAGGCACAAAGGTGTTTTTACATTAATTGCTAAAGTCAACCTCATTTCATGCTGTACTAGAATTTTCTCCCTTTCCACCCACCCATTCCTTCCTTCCATGCTTTTAAAAACAGTAGTGTTGAAGCTGCTGTGGACAATGGCTGGTTGCATCTTGTGTTCTCTTAAGGGAGTAAATCACAGAACTTCAGGATAGCTCAGGTTGGAAGGGACCTCCAGAGGTCTGTAGTCCAACCTTCTGCTCAGAGCAGGTCAACATTGTGATCATACCAGGTTGCTCAGGGCTTTCGTCCCTGCAGGACTTTGGAAAGGCTTTATAAGAATAGATAAAAACTGGGTCCAGGTGTCTTTCCACTGATCAATGAATAAACACTGGGACACTGTCCAGACCCAGGAAATACTATGCACAGATTAATCCATTCTATACCATACTATGTATTAATAATACACTTCAATTTAGGTAGTCACAGAAACTGTATTAGAACTGCTGATGTTGCAAAGTCTCTGTTCATTGTCACTACAAAGGTGTTAATCTCATCATACAGAAAATAGCTCTATTTTCAGGGTACTCAGGAACTGCAGTGAGAAAGGATATATATGTAAGTGTATAAACCCAGAGACATGTCAGGGAAAGGGATTTCTTCAAGCAGAAAGGCAAAGCTCCATTGTGAATGCTCTGCTAGACCTCTGAACTGGTCAGTCAACCTGGCTGTTAGCATAGGCAGAGCTTGGAAACAGCTACAGCACTGCATTGTGTCTTCAGCCAGTATCTAGGGAATAGAAAAGAGGTGAAGATACGGAGCAGAATTGGACAAGCAGAAGCACAAGTTGTAGAGAAACTGGAAATAGGAGGACATTTTTTCTTTCGTAAGTAGAGATGATTATCTTGAAAGAGTGGTGGAGAGGCAAAAATGATCAACAAAAGATTGATTCTGCATATGCACTGCCTGCATTTCCATTGCAGAACACATCAGGCTTCCTTGTGCCAGATCTTGAGCCCTTAATATCTGGTTTGTCCCATTTCCCAAGACAATCTCCATTCAGTGTTTGTTCTATATCATTTCAAGGTCCCTTCCAACTCCTAACATTCTGTGATTCTGTGATTTCATTCCTTCTCTTATTCTTCTGTCTCAGCTTCACATTTTCTATCTTGATCAGTTCCACTGATGCCATAAGTCCCTGAATATACATAACCCCCTTGACCCTAGTTCCCTTTCTGGGGACTTACAGAGGGAGGTGTCAGTAAATATTAACAGCCTTTACATTTGTAATTTCATTCAACCTTTCCAGTGGAATTGTAGGTATTTGAACAGTACTTTCAAGCCTACACACAGTGAGCTCACTTTTGGTGTGCTCTGTGAATCTTTAATAATGAGTTTACAATGTTTGGGGGACTCTATGAAGAACAGCTAGAAAAACAGCGGCCTGGTTTAATAATCCTGTCTACACACAACTGGTATTTTTGCAGAAACTCATGGAAAGTGAATTATCATGTTTCTTTCTGTACAATCCAAATGTTTGTTACACAACAAGTGAAATCCCTAAATAACAATGTATTTAAAGAAACTACATCTTTCATCTTTGAATGTCATCTTCCACACATTTACTCACTTACTTGCAGTGCTTTAAGGACATCTCTTTTTTTTTTCTTCTTTTTGTTTTCTTTAAAAGTAATGAATTTTTGCTTTCCAAGTTCACATTCTACTTGGAAAGATGGGAGAGCACACTGTCTCACACAGCCACATTACAGTGTACATTAAAGACTATCCTACATCAGCCCATTGTCATGGCCTAAAGAGCTGTAAGCTCCAAGGCATGACAAGTTCTGCCAGCCAGTGTGAAGGAATTAGTACTTCTGGCAGAAACCTTAATAAATAGTATCTCCAAGTATTCATTTCCCCATTCTTGTGCATGGAGTAAGTAAATTTTGACTTCTAATTATGCTGCAATATTATACTGGGATTCAGGCTCTTAAAAAGATGAACCTTCTTGCAAGGTTAGATTACCCATAATAAGAAATGGGGGTTCTCTGGTCATTTTTCTTCCTCTCACTGAAGATTTGGGGGATTCTAATCACTCTGCTTTGGACAGCCCAGGCAATAACCAACAGGAGGCCCAGAGCCTCACCATAAAATCTTTCTCTGTAGACTCTACACAACTGCTGTAAGACGCTAAAGTTGTAGCCATCATCCTCTAATCATGGCTACATCTTTGCTCTTTCTGTAGAGAAAGCACAGAATGACTTGTCAAATGAAGACATTAAGAGCTACATTGCAGCTTTCCTACTTACTGGTGGTCTTTCTTTAACTTACTGGTGGTCTCTTTACAAAACAGGCAACAAGAACATGGAGAAAAGAAGTAGAGGATAGGGAAATGAAAGAAAAAGCTATAAGTGACTCAACAGCATCAAAAATGCACCTGTTGCTCTATTGCCAGAGCCAGTCAATGATAATAATTTATGACTATGTGAATATAAACTGTGATTTATCAGCTGCACTGGTTGACTTGATGCCAGTACACCATCATAAAACCAAGGAACGGCAAGGCTAAAACTGAATGCATTTCTGCAGGAGGTATTTGAGGCATTTAAATCTGTTGATCCTACATGAACGAACGCATTTGCCCTGCCTATTAAAAGCTGTCTTTAGGGAATCCTACCAGTTGTGTAGACATGCTGGCTGGGCTGGTCCACGTCTGGGTGAGGTAACGCAGAGTCAGCAGGGGAAGACAGGGTCCTGGACACCGACCGATGTTTATCTAATCCTCCCATGCCAACTGTAGCCATCTGAGCCTGGTAGATTTGCAACTGGTGGACAGGCCGATGTGCCAGGAACTCCTGTTTCCAAGAAAACAGCACAGGAGAAAGAAATGTGAGAGGGGATCAAGTAAGACACTGAGGGAAGCATGTCAACAAATTAAGTTCATTAGGTCAGGGCTGTAATAAACAGTGTGGAAAAAAAGAACAACTACTCGCACCTAAGACCTAGTCAATAAATCCATTCACCAGATGTTTTCACACTGACAGTGTGGGCTGCTGACTTTCCTGGAGAGTAGGTGATGGCAGGCAACCTGTCAGTTCTCTCTAACAGAAGAAGAGAGATTCACATGCAGAAGCTTATAAAATACAAAAGTTTTTCTAATATATTGAAAACATAATATGTTGTTAGAATATGCATTTTCTGACCTTACACAAATAAAAATAAAACCTTCCTACAGCACTGAAAGTGAGAAGCTGTGTCCTTATTTCTCAGTACCAATTTCTCTGAGCAACTGTGTCAGGTTTTTACAGAGAACTCAGTTCCCAGAGCTCCCTGGAAAAGAGGAACAATTTGCACATAGGTTTTCACAAATCATTTAGAAATTCAGGAGTTGTTACATGAGATCCCACTTAGGGACCATCTTTTTTTGTCATAACTGCTGCTGGTTGCAGGCAGTGCCAAACACTTCAGGAAAGGTAGGCAAGTGTGAAAAGACTGAGAGCAGAAAGGAAGATTTCATCTGTTTTGTTTGTCAACAGATGGTGACTTTTGCTGACATGGCAAAGGCTGATACCCTCCTGAAGTCAGCAGAAACCTTCTGATTCACTCACTCCACAGAGTAAGATTGATTTTCAAGCCCTTTTCTTTGTTTTTCAGGGGATTTTTTTGTGCATATGATCCTAGAACTTCAACAGAAAGTGAATGCTAGAGAGAGATTTACAAACCCATTTGCAATATAAATTCAGCTGAAATTCACATTTCTATCTCAGAAATGCAAACACTGTTTACCCTCACCTGGCCTTGGTATACTTATAAGCAGGTATCTATATGGTGAATATATGGCTTTTTCTTTTTTCTAACCCCAGCAACAATTCAGGATGCTGTATGCTGTTGCTTAGGATAGAAGCTCAGAGGTCTGGCCTGGCCAAGGAGAGATTTCTGGGTGCTGGGAGAGATGAAGCTAAGTTCAAGCTGTGTGGAAAGGCAGGTGGGAATACCTGGGAGTACCCCAGTCCCTCACATGCTGCAAAATGAATCCACAGCTCATGGGAAGTGAGAATGTCTAACATGCATGTAAAAAAGAGGCCTTTATGGAAATGAACACTCATCAATAACAGCTGAAATAAGAATGAATGCTTTAAAAGACAATCTCAAACCCCACATTAATATCTAGGATCACCACTTCAGTGAAAAGGTCATGGGAAGGGTAAATCACCTGGGACCTTGCCTTAAGTGACTAAATAAAGAAAGAAAATATGAGTAAGCAAAAAGAGATTTTATGAGAATTGTCTTCATTTGGGTTCACTGAAATATTTCCTTTTACTCTAAATACAGTCCCCAACTTTTCCCATTGCTTTTTTAATGTATGTTGTCAGGATGGTTCTAGGAAATATCTTGAGGTGTCTGAAGAGGTCTATGCATCCCCTGTCCTTATGAACATAGCATAATGCACAGGAATTCTTTCCTGAAGTGCCTAAGTGTTTCACAAATTATTATAATTGTGATAAGTTTTCAGAGGAGGTATTTTTTGTGCTCCTATGCATACATGTCTTTTGTAACCTTTCCTGGGAATGTGTGCAATTAGACAGGACAAGTGAAGAATATATGGACTCTATTGTGTTCAATATTTTCCTTATGGAAAACAGAAATAGATAAATTCTTTTGTGAGGATTTAACATTCACTTTCCTCAATGTTGGCTTAGTGCTCAATAAAGGAGGCACAGAAAGCATTTTGCTGTCTGTGACACAATTACTTCCTGCATCCTAGGGTCAAGCTCTCTGCCTGATGCCTAATCTCTCCTGTTTACTCTTCCAAAGCATGAGAGCTAGCTGAGCAGTGTGGGAGAAGCCAAGCTCCTACCTGCAGGAGCCCTTCTTCACAAACAAAGCTTTACTGCCATACACGATATCAGCAGAATGGCTGTTATTTCTGCTGCTTTCCTCAACCTCAGATTGCATTCATTGCATTAATTAAATAGCAGCTATCTGTGTAGTTCTTAATCAAGGTGATTTTTTGGTACTACCTTTCAGTGTTCACACTAAGTAATGATAATTCATTAATTGAGATCACTTTTCTGATAATTACTGGAGTACAGAAGACTGAAGGGTTTGTTCCCTGTTGGAATGGTCTTCAAGCTAGTAAGGTTGCATCAGTGTATTCTGGCAGTCTTTATTTGACAGTATTATTTAAATATACTTCTTAAGGAAATCTTGGAAATTCAGCTGTCAGTGAGGGGGAATTCATACTGTGCACAAATGCTTCTGTTCAGACTTTTCTCAGTGCCAGCAGATTCTGAGCCTTTAGAGCTGCCTTGTCTGCCTTTTATTTTCAGACCCGAACCTCATTTGTGCACAATCTGTTTCAGTGAAGCTGTAAGTTTGATATTAAATCAATATCTAAACTGTAATCCATTCAGGTGTCTGACCTGAAAATTAATGTGGGGGGGGGTGGGGCTGTTGTTTTATCTTTTTTTTTTTAATGATGTCTTGAAGAAATAAAAACCCAGTCTGGAACACTACAAAATAGATTATTCAGGAAGGTGTTCCTACCTTGGGTTATAGAAAGATTAGATGTTTGTATCTATGTAAGCAATCGAAATAACACTATTTTTTAGGCATATAAAGAAATTAGAGTAAACTATTTAATGCTAATCAACCTGTGTGAACATCTTCTATGAACCAGACATCCATGCACTTCAGCAATTTGTCAAAGATGAGATTCTGTTCTTGCTCTCCTGTATTTTCCTGCTACACTGTGTTTTGTTTCTATCGTTCTCCCCTCCTCAAATGAAACCAGACACATACCTAGAATTTAACACATGTTTATCAGCATAATCAGTCCAGGGAAGGAAAATAAATTTGTGGATGGTTGGATGGAAAGCTGCATGACACCTGTTTTAATTTCTGAGGTCATGTAGAACTGTTTGCCTGTGAAAACCTTTTAATTTTTTCTAAAAGTGCGGTAGTTTGTCTCACAAGGCTTACACTGAGGTTTGCTTACATCCTCTGGTGACTTCCAGAACCCTTCAACTGTAATTTTAAAAACTCTAGACATCAGCAAAGTTTGGACTTGTTTAGGTTTCAGTCAAAGTTTTAGGCTAACTTCCTGATTAGGTTTCATTTTACAGACAACAGGCACTCATTAAGTACATATATTTTTTCCAGCCACCTACATATTTGTGCTGTGAGCAGTTTGTATCACACAGACAAGTGGATTAACGAAATGAGTAATGTGGATAATCAACACACATATCTGGCTTCTCAAATGCTCACCTGGTCTCTGGAAGGGATTAAAGCAACACAATGAATTCATCTTCAGGTTTTATGTGCTGTAGCACTGCAAGCACATGTCCATCTCTCCAGCAATATGGCAAAAGCAGTATTTGCACATCTGTAGTGTTAGTAATTTGTGTGAATATATTTGGAGCATTTCTTAGGTAACCTGAGCCTTGCCTGCCCTGCATGGAGCCTGCTAGTTCCAGGTGCCTGAGATTAGTTAATTAACAGAGGCAGGCAATTAAGGCCTCTGCTGGAGTGGATGAAGGCCTAGTCACCATTTTTGTTAGAAACCAGCTTGGATCCTCAAGAGTTGTTTTGAGGAGGATTTTTAAAATCAGTATCTAAAGAGCAGATGACCCTTTTAGAGGTATGGGAGGTAAATATTTGTTTTTCTTCTAGTATTACTATAAGGTCTGTTTTTTAGGAGGAGCTGGAATTAATTTGGGTTGGTGCAAATGCTCCTTTCACATAGATGTGTGATTTGTACATTTTGATACTTAATGTTTTGTGTGTTTTGAGGGTAATGAGCACTACTTCCTTATTTTTACTAGCTGTGAGAACTGGTGATGCACAAGTGTATTCAGTTGGATTGTAAGATGGTCTTTGGTGAATGATAAAGCGTAGGTGAATTATCTGAGTTAATGCTCTTTCAAGCTGTTATGTTCAGTGCAGAGAAAAAGTATGTGGGGTTTATTCATAAAAGCCTTTTTTGCCTGTCAAAGGTCTGCTTTTGAATTTAGTTCATGTTGAGTTTAATCACAGCTAAATAAGTCCTAGGATTTGTATGTCTCTACCATAATCCTAAGTGTGTATGGGCATATGTGCACCTCTCTTTGGTGTTTACGATTTGGCTTTTTTTCATTGTGGTAGAATTTTATTTATTTTTTTTTTTTTAAGAAATTAAAAAATTGTTATTTCTAATAGTGAGATTGCTGCTTATAGCCTCTCATATATTTGTGGCTAGGCTTATTTTCCTCTGGTTTTGTGCCTCTACTGCATTCTGCGGTAGGAAGAACTATGCTAGTGTCTAGTAACTGTTAAAAATCATTCATGTATCGCCCTTCCTCCTCTTCTCTTCCCTGCCCCCCCCCCCCCCAAGACCTTCAGCATCTCAAGGTATTTCTGAGTTGGTTCTCTTTTTCTCTTCACTAGTTATTTTTTTCCTATAATTTCTGCATTGTTTTCTGAAAATTACCCAAAGGACATTTATTACTAAGGAGGACTTAAGTGCTGCAGGAATTTTTGCCTTAAGTGAGGATGAAAAACCAAACCTGCCCAGCAGGAAGAACTGTTGCCTTCCAGGTACTTCCTCCAGCTCCTTCCTCTGAAAGATACTTCTGACACCTGTCTCCCCCCATGGCTTCTGTTGGAGGCCCAGTTCCTTAGTCTCTTCCAGACCTCTGTAGCAACATGCAGGCAGATTAACTTCATCCTGCCACTTGTCTTCTGCACCACCATCTTTGACTTCCTACCTCCCCAGTGCAGTTGTAGCTGAACATATCCAAGTATCCAGGACAGACAGTGGCTGCATCCAGTGATATAGCCTCTGCTTGCAGCAAGCATAGCTCAGTCCTGCTTTAAGGTCCCCATGATAGTAGCCTTGGCACTAACCATAACAGCATCACCCAGTCTGATTCAGTCAGAAATCCTGGGCACCCCAAAACTTCTTACACAATTCAGATGTAGCTAATTAACAAATCTTTAGAAATCATGGACCTCATGGAAAATACCAATAGGACTTATATTAGTTATCTCCAGAAGACATAGGAAAAAAAAATAAACAAAAAAACAGAGCAATGAATTCCTAAACTAGGAATGTTGGGATAAAAAGAGCTGTAAGTAGAAATTATAGCACTTTTGACCAGGAGTTTTGTGAACTACTGTTCTGCTTACTGTTCTCAAACAAAATCATAATGAGTTGTTCTCACAGATTTAATAGGTAGAAGTGGGTTTAGAGCAAGGAAAAGCAAAGACAGGAAGAAACAGAGCAGCAAGCCTTTTAGGTCACATATCAGGATGTTGATAGAATTTGGTTTTCTTGTACTGTAATCCAAGAAACACAAGAAAACTGGTGTTTGACTAGAAAATTGATAAACACAAATGAAGTCTTATCAACTGACTGTCAACTGCAGATACAGAACAGTGGGATGAAAGCCATATACCAGAACTGCTTACAGTCCTAAGCAAAGAAGACTTGCCTTGGGCAGCAACCTGCTGCTCATAGTAAAGCAACCCCATGCCCCCTGTCACCTCCTTGCTTTCTGGAGGACTGTGGAAAGTCTTGTTCCAGCTACTGCCAAGGTAGAGCTTGGTACTTGGGGTGACCCTGCTGCAGTGACAGCCCAGGGCATGGCCATTATCCTCAGCCAGCTTTGTTTCCCCCTTTTGTTCCTGGAGCAGCAAAGGTGTTGCTGCAGAGATCTCTGCCCTTCTCCTGCCACCCTTCCCTTCTGTGGCAGGAGCAGCTTCGGGATGGCAAAGCATATTGTTAAAATCACAAGATTTTTGTCTAGTGGACTAAGGAATAGAGGAAGAACAAAGACTATTAATAAAATGACAGGAGTGTGGTCTTTTGTCTGATCACGTAGGAAAGGATGCATTCCCTGCCTTGGGTTGCACGACCAAGTGTTTGGGTCAGGGCTGGGGTCACACCCTTGCTTCAGGTTGTAGGACATAACAGCAAGGTCAAGACCCCTTTTACCCCTACTCTTGCACGGGGAGGTGGGTGGGTTGTTGTCCAGCAGTTTCAAAGGGAGAGATAGTAAAAGGTGCTTCCCTTGGATGGAGAGTTTCTGAAAATCTCAGTTATCCTGGTCCAATGTAGGTGAGGAATTGAGATGGCCATATCGGTTGAGGCTCAGCTATCTTTGTGAGGAAATATGAGCCAGGCAGTCATTAAGCTGAAGTGTGGTATGATTAAGAAGAAAGGAGTGGTGGGAAATGGCATCTGGAAGTAACAGCAAGGAGAACCCTAAAGATGGAACACTTTCTATTGAAGGGCAGTTCCTGGAGTTCAGCTGAGCTGTTGGTTTCATTCCTGGTTCCTGTGCTTGTGAGACCTGCCTTCTGTGCTCTGACATTGGCAGGTATTCGACTTCTGTCACTTCTGCTAAAGTGCTGACTCTGTGCTGCGCACAGCATGCATCCAAAGAAAATGCAGCACCTCCTCAAAAGTTTATCCTCCCAGCTGAATCTTTTCCTCACTTTCTGACTCTCCTGGAAATTTAGTATAAATATATAAATAATTGGAGCTGTAATGAAGGGACCATATGAGCATTTTTGCTTTATTTTTTTAAACCCTCTTTAGAGGATTCTTGTTACTTTATTACTTTTACTAGAAATACCACAAGACTTTCCTGAAGTGATTTGGTGCTTTCCAAAAAAGGAATACAGAGGTGCAGAAAATACCAATGGAAAAATGCAGTTGTCCAGATCTCTTGTCCTAACTTTCAATATTAACAAGTATTTGCTTCTTTTACTTCGATGTGAAAATTAACTAAGCTTTATAACAGCATTTCAGGGTTACAACCACCTAATCCTAGCTCCTTTCCTGCATTAATTTAGTTAAACTTAGTTGGCTAAAACTGATTAATGAAAAATCACCTGTCCCACCCATTTCATTGTTCTGGGAAATATCACCCAAACCCTATAACAGTACTGGCAAATTGGTTTGGTGTTACTCTGCACAGATCATTTCAACCACTTCCATTTTTCTGTTGATCATTGAAGCTATTTTTCTTAGCAGACTTCTATAATTTCCTTTTAAGTAAAGAATTGTTAGTCTGGCCTTCACGCAGAGAAATAATATTCTTCAGGCTAAATTCAGCAGCAGCCCTGCTGAAGATCTGTGTTTTCTGTTTCTACTTTGGTTTTATGAGCAACTCAGCTGAGTTCAGGATTTATTGTAGAATTAATGGTAATTACTTGGGTCTGACACATAACGAGAAAACCTTGGAAAACTCTGCTTTTCAATATAGAGCCCATGCACATTAATTCATCGATGTCTGAACATAAAACGATGAGGGTGTATAGAAGCCCTCTGTGGATGCCTTCTCTCTTGTATGGAGGTAAACAAGGTCAGAACAGGGAATATTAACGGACCATATAGTCAGCAAATATACAAGTCATAATCAAGGTGTTTCACCAACTCTGTTCCTTCTCTGTAGATCATCTCCATAGACGACTGTATCTAGTGCACAAATTCCAGCATGTGTGTGCTGCCTTTGCCCATACCAGAGCTCTTCTACAGAAACAATCTGTTTCTGTTGTCACCTGTCTGACAGCAGAGTTATAACCTGATGGATACCAGGTTCCATTCCTCTGATGGAGGACTCCTGACCCTCTGAAGATTTCTGAGGGATTTTACCAAATCTCATCCCTTACTTCAGTTTGGTTAAAATGGCAACAGATTTTCGTTCTCAGACATATTTGTAGTAAGAGTTTTATACATTTTCTTGAAAAATATATCTATGTCCACACACACATTTGCAGATATCGTGAAGGATTTTAAAAACATCTTTCTCTCTCCAGTGTTCAGCTCTTTGTTGCTTTTGGTACACAGAGAAATACTAGTATATAATGAAATGGTGGTATAATTTGAGCCTCTGCAAAATATAGGATTGGGATATAGGAAAGATGCTGTGGATTGGAAAAAAAGAAACCTATCACAAAATAAATATTTTCAGATTTTTCACTCATTCTATTTCATATACTTATATCCTATTCTATATATTTGCAGAATGTTTTATATATTTGTGGAACAGCAAGTTTTGTTGCAACAGACAAGTACAGCTTGTTGCTATTATTTTTTAATATTTGGAACAAGATCAAACTGTAATTTGAACAAAATTGAACTGAACACCTAAAGATTGCTTTTAGGTATTTATTGATACCAGAGGCTTTCCTAATAGATGCCTCTCAGCATAGGGTTTGCTGCTTTTACTAAGTGGGACAATAGCCAGAATGAGCAAATTATGTTTGCTGATTTAAATTTTTTTTTTTAGCATAAAAAGAAACCTGGAAATAGCATGCTCTAAGCATGTCACCAACTGTATGATGCAGACTGCAAAATCATTTCTCCAATAGAAGAGATATTTTTTGGGTTTGGGACCAGACTGGATTATTTACACAGATCTAAATCTAGATAGACTAGAGGAGGACTAAAAAATTGATTCTAGGTCTTCACTGAGATATCTGAGAGGAGGTTTTGGCACCTCGATCGCTGCTTCTTAAAGCAATGCCCACAGAGAAGAGGCTTCTTCCAGCCACACAATACTTGGAAGAAATATCTACTGGAAAATATTGTACCAGATCAATAGCCACAATTGTAACTACAGTCACTGTAAGCTGGGAAGAGAGACAGAGGGAATCATAAGAACCAGTCAAAGCAAAACGTTAATTCTAATTGTTGTGTTTAGTTGGCCTTGTCTTGTGACAAGTGTTATTATGCAGATTTCCTACCTGCCACTTTCCATGGGAGGATTTTACAAAGTGAAGTTATGCAGGCAATTCCCCTTGTTTCTTACCTCTTTATTCCTAATTATGTTGGCCCTGTGTTCACTCAAGATAATATTATAGCTGTCCCCAAATGATCTAGATTTGGGGCCTGTGACAAATGAAATCATTTAGTGCTTGGAAATTTTTTTTTTGCTATGTTGTGGAAGTGTAGCTACTAACATGATGAAAACAAGGCTGTGCTTGCTTATTGTCTGACAATGGATTATTAGTTTTTAAGCCTTTTCACAGATAGAATTTCTTAGCTATCCTTTTTGATTCAGATAGGTATAAAATGTAATGTCAACATGGCACGGTTTGGGTTTTGTGTTTTTTCTTTTTCTTAAATATATATGTGTATTTACATATAATACTGCATGTACTGGGGTTTTTTTAATGCTTTTAAAACTTGGGTTCGGTATAACTTCAGGTGGAAGCATCTGCTACTTAATCTATTCTGTAGCATATTTGTGTGACAGTAAACAGTTAATGAGCTCCCCTTCAGGCTGGCAGTATTTCTGAGGTAATATCTGTAATACCTTGAGAATCAACATGCTATTTCAGTATAAAAAGTGTGACATGAAGCTATCCAAGCTAATAAGGCCAAAATTTGCATAAGCAGCAGAACTTCATTTTCAAAAATGATTGAGAGCCAAATTCATGAACCTGTTGGGATGGGTCCAGAGGAGGGTCACAGAAACGAGCAGAGGGCTGGAACCCATCTATTGTGAAGAAATGTTGAGAGAGTCGGGGTTCTTCTGCCTGGAGAAAAGAGCTCTGGGGAGATCCTGTTGTAACCCTTCAGTACTTAAAGGGAGTCCACAAGAAAGATGTGGACAGGCTTTTTAGCAGGGCCTGTTGTGACAAAGTGTTTTAACCTAAAGGAGGATAGATTTAGACAATATATGAGAGAGAATTTTTTTTGTTTGGTTTGGTTTTGTTTTGTTTGTTTTGGTTTTTTTACGATGATGGTGATGAAACACTGAAACAGGTTGCCAAGAGAGGTGGTAGATGCCCCATCCCTGGAAACATAAAAGGTGAGATTAGACAGGGTTTTGAGCAACCTGGTCTGTTAAAGATGTCCCTGCTTTACTTCAGCTGGGTTGGACTAGATGACCGTTAATGAGGGAATACAGGTTGTGGGTGCTGCTGTAGGCATTGCATTTCCAGGGAAGAAGCTTGAGGTGACCACTGCACATACTTGGTGCCTAAACCAGAGGAGAGTTGTTTCACCTAATCTTTCTATTTTAATGAGAAAGGAGGGAGTGAGAAGCCCTGAGCAGGGGGCCATGGCTGGCTCCCTCTGACTGTGAAATGTTTGTGTCCTTGGTGGCTGTCTTCTCCCCAGGGGCAGAATGGGTGGAAGAGCCTCTCCTTTTCATTTAAGAAAGGGTTACAGGGCCATGCTTCCAAAAGAGCTGCACCAAGGGCTAAAAGCCCCAAGAGAGATTTAGGTCAAGTTAGGTTGCTTTGGAAGGATTTGGATATCTGAAGATGTTTTGTTTTCATTCTTTGAATTAAAATTTAATTTAAGTAATTAAAATACATAATCCGTCTCTGAGGAATGCTGTCTTAATCTTGTCTCTTGGAAGAAAAAGCAGGATTTTCAAATTTTATCTGTTACTGATCAGCTGTATGAGCTTATACCAGTCTTCTAACCTCTCTGAGCTTTTGTGTCACCTTATCTTATCCTGGCTTTATCCATCCTAACTTTGGAGATTTCAAGCAGTTTGCAAAGTGACAGTGCAGAGCTCAACACTAAGGGGGCTTGACTGCAGTTGTGGAGCTAAAGCAGTAACACATTTGAAGTGATAAAAAACTATCTTGAAAATCCTCTTCCTTACCCCCTGCCTGCCACTCCCAATTCCCCCCAACATCCCCCTGCCAAAAA